>VMDR010037223.1:0-10286 GCA_007922815.1 Macrotus californicus | reverse complement strand
GAGTCCTCTCCGCCCGTCTCGCCCCTCCTACCTGTGTGGATGAAAGTTTCTCCTTTAGTTCCTTGGTTGTCGGACTTCCATACAGTTCGATTTTCTGTCAGTTCTGGTTGTTTTTTGTTTTAAAATTTGTTGTTGTCCTTCTTTTGGTTGTACGAGGAGGCACAGTGTGTCTACCTATGCCTCCATCTTTGATCTCTCCTCCGCCCTTCCATTTTAAATGATAGCTTTGCTGGATAGTCATCTTGGATGGAGGTCCTTGCCTTTCATGAGTTGGAATACTTCTTGCCAGCCCCTTCTTGCCTGAAAGGTTTCTTTGGAGAAATCAGCTGACAGTCTGATGGGCACTCCTTTGTAGGTTATGGTCTCCTTTTCTCTTGCTACTTTTAAGATTCTCTCTTTATCTTTCATCTTGGGTAATGTAATTATGATGTGCCTTGGTGTGTGCTTCCTTGGGTCCAACTTCTTTGGGAGTCTCTGAGCTTCCTGGACTCCCTGGAAGTCTATTTCCTTTGCCAGATTGGGGAAGTTGTCCATTATTTGTTCAAATAAGTTTTCAATTTCTTGGTCTTCCTCTTCTCCTTCTGGCACCCCTATGATTTGGATATTGGAATGTTTAAAGTTGTCCTAAAGGTTCCTAAGCCTCTCCTCATGTTTTTGAATTCTTGTTTCTTCATTGTGTTGTGTTTGAATGTTTCTTTCTTCCTTCTGGTCCACACCATTGATTTGAGTCCCAGTTTCCTTCCCGTGACTATTGGTTCCCTATACATTTTCCTTTATTTCATTTAGCATAGCCTTCATTTGTTCCTCTAATTTTCAACCATATTCAACCAATTCTGTGAGCATCCTGGTTACCAGTGTCTTGAACTGTGCATCTAATAGGTTGGCTATCTCTTCATCTCTTAGTTGTATTTTCCCTGGAGCTTTCATCTGTTTTTTCATTTGGGCCATTTTTTTGTCTTGGTGCGCCTGTTACGTAGTGAGGGGAGGAGCCTTAGGTGTTCACCAGGGCAGGGCAACCTACGTGGCTATGTTTTGATGTTGTATGTGGGGGTGGGGTCCGAGAGGGAACAATACCACTTGCCCAGCTCTCTGCTGGTTTCGGTCACTTCCCCCACTACCCACAATCAAATTGAGCCTTTCTGATGCTGATTCCCAGGTGGATGGGTTTGTGTGTGTTCTAGAACCCTGTGGGTCTCTCCAACAAACTCTCCTGTGAGGCTAGGAGTTTCTCTCACTGCTGCCTCAACCCCCACAGGTGTTTTCAATCAGAGGTTTGAGCCTTTATTTTCCCATGCTGGAACCCTGGGTTGTGTGGTCTGTCTCGCTCCCCAGTTGTTCCTCCTGGTTTATCTGCATGAGAATGTGGGACCACCCA
Source organism: Macrotus californicus (assembly GCA_007922815.1). Lineage (NCBI taxonomy): Eukaryota > Metazoa > Chordata > Mammalia > Chiroptera > Phyllostomidae > Macrotus > Macrotus californicus. The sequence goes on along the minus strand of VMDR010037223.1, from coordinate 8,911 downwards.
GTCTGCAATCTTGCCCACTCTGGTTTTCCAGCTGCTGCCTTGCCAAAAGTCCTCTCCGCCCAGCTTCCTGTCTCTGGCCCTCCTACCAGTCTGGATGAATGTTTCTTCTTTAATTCCTTGGTTGTCAGAATTCCATTCAGCTCAATTTTCTGTCAGTTCTGGTTGTTTTTGTTTTTAAATTTGTTGTTGTCCTTTTTTTGGTTGTGCGAGGAGGCAGTGTGTCTACCTATGCCTCCATGTTGGCCGGAACGGAGTATCCTCTTAAAGGGCTGCAATGGACTTAGGACTTACGCAGACTCACTATCTCTGGGCCCCAGCACTGGGGCAGCAGCTAGAAGGGCACCAGTGGCATATGGGGAGAAACTGAAGTGTTTATCATCACAGGCAAGTACTAGGGGACAGCTTCCTCCCAGACAAAACTCCAGAGGCCAAGCAGTGGCCATTATCCCTTTTCTGAGCTCTCCCCCACACAGAGTCACAAAGTGCCAACACTATATCTGAGACTCCATCAACCTGATTCACATGGTTTGCCCCGATCTGGCTATTACCTAAGGCTCCTCTGCATCCAACTTACTGGTGTGCTTTTCTACAATAGGCCATGCTGCTAAGGGAATCAAAGCAGTTCTACCTAATACATGGAAACAAACACAGGGAGGCTGCCAAAAAGAGAGAAAGAAATATGGCCCAGATGAAAGAAAAAAACAAAACTCCAGAAAAAGAACTAAGCAAAAGGGAGATAAGCAATCTACTAGATGCAGAGTTCAAAACAGTCATTATTAGGATGCTGAAGGAACTCACTGGGTAATTCAACAGCATAAAAAAGACCCAGGTGAAAATGAAGGTTACACTAAATGAAATAGAGAACAATTTTCAGGGAACCAACAGTGGAATGGATGAAGCTGAGAATTAAACCAATGATTTGGAACTCAACGAAGGAAAAAACATTCAACAGAAGAACAAGGAAAAAAAAATCCAAAAAAAAAAAAAAAGGATAAGCTAAGGAATCTCTGGGACAACTTCAAACGCACCAACATTTGAATCATAGAGGTGCCAGAAGAAGAAAAGAGCAAAAAATTGAAAACTTATTTGAAAAAATAATGAAAGATAATGAAACTTCCCTAAAAAGAATGAAAACTTCCCTAATTTGGTGAAGGAAATAGACATACAAGCCCCAAAAGCACAGAGACTCCCACACAAGATGGACATAAAAAGGACCACACCAAGACATATCATAATTAAAATGCCAAAGGCTAAAGATAAAGGGAGAATCTTAAAAGCAGCAAGAGAAAAGCAGAGAGTTACCTACAAAGGAATTCCCATAAGACTATCAGCTGATGTCTCAAAATAAACTTTGCAGGCTAGATGGGACTGACAAGAAGTATTCAAAGTGATAAAAAGCAAGGACCTACAACTTAGATCACTCTATCCAGCAAAGCTATCATTTAGAATGGAAGGGCAGATAAAGTGCTTTCCAATCAAGGTAAAGCTAAAAAAGTTCATCATCACCAAGCCCTTATTATATGAAATGTTAAAGGAACTTATTTAAGAAAAAGAATATCAAAACTAAAATGGCAATAAATTCACAACTATTTACACTTGAATCTGAACAACAAACTAAGCAAACAAACAGAATGGAAATAGAATCATAGTTATAGAGATCATTTGGAGGATTATCAGGGGTAGAAGGGAGGGGGAAGGGGTATAAGGGGGAGAAAGGTGCAGGGATTAAGAAGTACAAATTGGTAGGTACAGAATAGATGGGGATGTTAAGAACAGTATAGGAAATGGAGAAGTCAAAGAACTTATATGCATGGCCCATGGCCATGAACTAAAGGGGGATTAACATAGGAAATTGGGGTATCAGGTGGAGGGGGGCAAAGGGGGAAAATTGGGACAACTGTAATAGCATAATCGATAAAATATATTTAAAAAAATTGAAAACAAAATCAATTCAACTAATGCAGTGCATATGAAGAGCCAGAGGCAAATTTACCTACAGCCAATAGAGGTTAGGCCTCAGAGCCCTGGCTTGCACTGGCTCCTTCCTAGTGCCCACCAATGTGTTCACAAGGTCATTTGTTTTTGTAAACTGTACAAAGTAAGATAATTTAAATACCACTGGTAAGATGCTCTCTCTGCCTATTCTGATTTTCCCTCTTACAAACTTCTTTTGTGTTGGGTGGCACTGGAGTGGCTGCAGCATTTTGTGGGTCCAACTAATGGGTAATTGAACTGGGATATATTTGGTTTTGTTTTAGTAGAATATGTTCATGTGATCTGCAGTCACTTCCATGTTTAGTTGTCATTAGCAGTCCTGGTTTACAAATGGCTTCCAGGAATGCTACTACCTCTGTGCTGACTTACCTGCATAAACATATTAAAGGTCAGAGGTGATGTTCCAATAACAATGTGCCCCCCTAGGACACCTAGCACCAGAAGTGGAAGAGAAACAAAGTTTGAAATGTATGGCCACTGAGACCAATTGTGGAAAAGTCTTCTAGTCATCAGATATAAAAAACTGCAAATAGAGAGTTTCATTCTCGTCTATGTCTGGTCAACACAGAAGCTCTCTCCTGTCTGGAATACACGCTGATAGCATTGTAGTGGATTTCACATTGGAGAACACTTCTCCCAGAATTTCCTTGCCTGTGTGGGTCCAGATAGGAGTTGTTCACAAGAGATATTTGCATAAAATCTGAAAGGTGTAAGTGAAGCAGCAAGTCAGCATGAGGAGTTAGGCACCATAGCCATATGCGCATGTGCGCCTCCAGATCTGTGGGCTCACCCTGTTGGCAAAGGGCAGTCAATGTTAATGTCCTTTTGAGATTGTTTATAGATCTTGTTACTTTACATTCATATCTATTCATATCTACCATTTTTTAAAAAATTCAAAGAGACACACTTATTGACATGATTCCTGACCTCAAGAGGCTATTGGAATGAAATTCTGACACATGCTACAACATAGATGAACAACCTCGAGGACATCATGCTAAGTTAAATAAGCCAGGCACACCCACCTAAATACTACATGATTCCATTTATTTGAGTTTCCTAGAGTAGTCAAATGCATAGAGACAGAAGGAGAATTGGGGTTGCCAGGGGCTGGGGAGGGAGAAATAGGGAGTTATTGTTTAATGGGTACAGAGTTTCAGTTCCAAAATGAACAGTTCTGGAGATGGATGGTGTGATGACTGTACAACAATGTGAATGTACTTAATGCCTCTGAGCTGTACATTTCACATGATTAAAATAGTAAGTTTGATGTTATGTATATTTTATCACACATAAAAAAGATTTTAAAAAGAAGCTATCAGTCTAGTGAAAGAGGCAGACAGCTAAATAAGAAAAATGGGTGGGTTCTGAAGTCTACTTGTTGACATGGGGAAGGAGTATATAAAAGCAAAAAGGTTGCTACCTACCATTCCTTCTGTGTGAGAGGGACGGGGAGACCAGGGGTATTTGCAGAGAAGGGGACAGCCACCAGGGATAGGGAAAGTGACTCTGAAAGTATCTGGGGGAAGAGAAGAGCAAGTAGAGAGAACACAGCAGCTGAAGGGACTGTCTGGGACTAGACTGTAAACACCTGAGTGCTCAAGTTTCAGCCCCAGTTGCCCTAAAAAATACAGGTCTGAAAGAAATGTGTTACATTGTTACTCTCACTGTTAATCTTAGAAATACAATATTGTGCTTTTGTCTAGGCTCAGCTACACTTTTGGGAAATAGTCACACCCAAGGAGATATTGGGTAAAAAAATCGAATCAACCCATGGTTTACTGTAACCTTTTAAATAATTTAAAGTTTAAATAACTTAAGTAAACATTTAAAGCTGTTAATGATTTAGAAAATAAAGCTGCATTACTCTTTCATTATAAACACCAAAGGCTCTTTATCATAATCTATTTTTTTCTTTCCTTTTGGTGTGTGGTAGGTTATTTTCATCAAAGTTCTCAAAGGCTGACCAGCCAGAGCCACTGATTTAAGACTTCAGAATGCTGCACTTAGAAAGAGGCATATTAGAAGTTCTGTGGAATAATTTTTCAACAGCGACATAGCTAGAACTACGCTCTGAAGTCATCCATCCCTCCTGCTTCTCTGACATAAAACTCTCCCAACCGCCCCCCCAGCAGGAGCTGGCTTTGATAACACGGATGACTATGTCTGGCCTTCTTGGGGAGAGGAAGAGACTGTCTCTCAAATTTAGGCCAAATTCAGAATAACTAGCAGCCACATTGTGGACCTGAACTTTTCTCTAAACTGAGGAAGTTAGACTAGCTGATCTGAAAATTCCTTCAGGCTTCCTAATACTGATTGTATAACAGATTCGTCTCTAATCTCAGCTGCCAAAACTGTGCTACACCTCCCCTAGTGTCCTCGAGCAGAGCGTTTCCTCAAGCCCCCTCGCTGCCCTTCACTACCTTCCCCTGATCCACTTTTTTTTCCATAGTACTTGTCCTCTTCTAAATTATAGTAGATAATGGCCTTATATGTGGTGTTTTTGTTGAATGTAAGACCCACAATGGTAGGGATTTTTGCCTGTCTTGTTCACTGATTCAAACCCAAGCACCTGGAACAGCACCTGGCACACCACAGATGTTCTCTGCGAAGATTATTCTTTACATAAATCCCCCTGTTATTTTAACTGACTTTGTATGTTGATAATTATCTTGTTCCCCAGATGCTGCTTCTTCATCACTTATGTAACAGCACCCCAAGATCTCCAGTGCTAATGCCTGAATTTGTGAGCATGGTACTTGTAGGTGTGATTAAATCTTGAGATAGAGAATTATCCTGGATTATTTGCATGGTCCCAATGCAGTCATGAGTCTGTGGGAGGGAAACAAGATCGTGAGAGTCAGAAGAACAAACGGGACTTGGAATCAAGGCTGGAGTGATGAGAGGCCATGAGCCAGGAATGCTGGTAGCTTCTAGAAAAGGAGAGAAAATGGCTTCTCCCTTCCAACCAACACAGCCCTGCAGACACTTGACTTTATCCCCAATTTTGCACTACTGACCTCCAGAACTGTAAGATAATAAAGCTGTGTTATTTTAAGCCATGAAGGTTGTAGTAATTTATTATAGCAGCAATAAGCAACAAATACGCCTATAAAAGAAAACCTTCCCAAGAGCACCTCCACATACAAACCTCTTTTTAAGAGTGCTTTTTGCTCTGACTGGTGTGGCTCAGTTGGGCATCATCCCACAAAGGGAAAAGTTGCCGGTTGATTCCTGGTCAGGACACATGAGATAAACGTTTCTCTCTCACATAGATGTTTCTCTCCCTCTCTTTCCCCATCCCTTCCAACCACTTGATGTTTCTTTCTCACATTGGTGTTCCTCTTCCTTTCTTTTTCCTTCCCTTTCCCTCCCTCTCAAAAAATGGGAGAAGGAGGAGAAGGAGGAGAAGGAGGAGAAGGAGACAGCTTTTAAAGCCATTTGTAAGTCCAAAGTGACACTACATGGTTCAAATGACCACAGATTTCTCTGTCAGTGTCAGAATCAACAAGCTTGTGCTTCAGCCTGAGCCTCCTTCAGTATCAACGTTTTTAAGGAGAGCAACTTCAGTAATTTTTCAAGAGAGAATTGCAACCCTTTCTCTTTATGCCATTTGAAAAGGACTCTTCAACCCTGAACCAATTAAATAGAGATGCAGAGCACTTACCATACCCGATATTGTACTAATCGCTCAGCAACACTGGTCCTGCCTCTCAGAAGAAATAAATTATAGCAATCCAAATGCAGTTTCAAATGATGAGATAAAAATAAAAAGGCAAGTTGCTCCAGGATGTTAGTTGTGATAGGAGGAAATTAAGAAGGTGACATTAAGGATAAGGGTGTGTGTGGAGAAGGCACAGGAGGTATATATAGCCAGGCTTCAGAGATGATCCTTTGGCTGGTCACATACTGAGTAAATAAAAGAGGATGTCTCTCTACTGTAATACTCTATTAGGAATTTTGGTTATTAACTTAGAGAGCCAGGGGAGCAGTCGTGTCTTAGTCATTACTAGGTAGCCCTATGAAAAGTCAATAGTAACAACATAAGAAATAACTAATGTGTAAGATTAGTTACTGCATCAGAGTTTGTTATTGCAAAATATTGGAAAATAAATCTAACTGTCCATCAATAGAGGAGCAATTTTTTAAGTATAATACATGAAACAACAGAAAAGTATACAACTGTAAAAGGAATAAAGACAATTTCCACATACAAATTTAGAAGCTATTTTTTAATGTATAAAAGGAGATACGTTGTTAGGGAAAAATACAAAGCACAGGGAAATTGTATTATATTCTACATTTTGAGTAAAAAAAGGGTAAAATAAAAATATGTTTTATATATTCTTGGAGTTAAATTTTAAAAGCTCCAAAAGGATAAAATAATACCTGTTGGGAGAGGTAGGAACAGAGCAAGTGGAGAAAGGGATGGAAAAAATGTTTACTATATCCCTGTTGCAATTAAATTTTTTTGAACCACATATACATGTTACTCAAAATGCTAAATTTAAATCATATGAACAACAAGAAAAGAAAAATAGAGAACAAAAACATCATATGAACAGTAAGGTGAAGAAAAGAGAAGTCACATCTCACCTTCATGAAGCTGTGGGTCCCTTACTTGACCTGCTGCAGAGCACCCCCCTGCATGTCTTTGTTTGTAGGGAGTGGGATACCATATACAGTTTGGCATCTCTGTGGCTGCTGAGTTCTGTACCTGGCCCATATCCCATATTGGATTAAAAACTCCTGAAGTCCCAGTTTGTGTTTCACAGAGTGAGATCCCAGCAACTTGCACAGTTGACAGTCCTCATAGCCTCTGTGGAAGTGAAACTTGATAAGAGGTGTAATGTTGAATCATATAATGAAGGCTGGTTGGTTAAGACCCTCTGGGTTTTGGGGAATAATCTTTAATGCACCATACAAGAAAATTGTTAACCAGCCTTATTGCTAACAATTTCCTATTACCTTGCAGGGCAGACATGGTTTGAGGATTATCCAGGCACTGACAAATCCCCTGGGCCCTGGCAATCTCATTTACAAAAGAATAAAATCTGTTTATTGCTGATAATAAATGGCATGCCCTCAGGTTTGCTTATATGTAACATGTGCATCACTTTTTATTTTCTTTTAGCAACAGGAGCCAAACGTGGATTCATCCTGATAAACTAGGCCTTTGGGACTTTCTGTGATCTAATTGCTCTGAGTTGTTACTAAATCCGTTTTCTAAACATTAGCACCCCTGCCCACAAGGCTGTAAACAGCCTTAATCCATGATGGCAAATGGTCCGTCTACAGAAGAGCCTCATAACTGTGTGGCTGCGATTCTCCAGTCACTCTTCCTCCTTTTCATTTTTTGCTCTCAGAGTTATTGAAATAAAAGGACAGAGCAAACCTTAAACTTGTTACTGTGATAAGCCAAACTCCCTGAACTCGAAGTCCAGTTTTTCCTTTGTCTTTGTATTCCCAGCAACAGTATGGTAGCTAATACACAATAAATTCTTAAAACCAGTTGTGGGATTGCCTTGTTCATAAACTATCATAATTTCTCTGGTAAAATGTTCTTGGATATCTAAATTTTAGTAGACTACATTTGGAAACACATATAAAGATTAATTTAAGTTAGACTTAAGATTAAGTTAGATCTAAGATTAATTCTAATTGATTTATAACAATTAAAATGCATATTTGCCAATGATACATTGGACAAAGGTTTGATCTCCAAAATATATAAAGAACCCATACAACTCAACACCTGGAAAACAAACAATCCAATTAAAAAATGGGCAAAGGACCTGAACAGACACATCTCCAAGGAGGACATACTGACGGCCAAGAGACATGAAAAAATGTTCAGCATCACTAGCCATCAGAGAGATGCAAATTAAAACCACAATGAAGTATCACTTCACACCTGTCAGAATGGTCATCATAAACAAATCAACCATCAAGTGCTGGTGAGGATGTGAAGAAAAGGGAACCTGAGTGCACTGTTGCTGGGGATGCAGACTGGTGCAGCCACTGTGGGAAACAGTATGGAATCTTCTCAAAAAATTAAAAATGCAAAACTGCCTTTTGACCCAGTGATTCCACTGCTGGGACTATATCCTAAGAATCCCAAAACACCAATTCAAGAGAACCTATGCACTCTTATGTTCATAGCAGCGCTATAGATGAGTGGATTAAAAAAACAAACAAACTGCAATACATTTACACAATGGAATACTACGCAGCAGAAAGAAAGAAGAAATTCCTATCTTTTGTGACAGCATAGTTGGAACTGGAGACTATTAAGCTAAGTGAAATACGCCAGGCAGTGAAAGACAAACACCATATGATCTCACTTATGAGAGGAATCTAATGAACAAAGTAAACTTAGGAGCAAAATAGAATCAGGACATGGAAACACGGAGCAAACTGACAGCTGCCAGAGAGGAGGGGGACGGGGATAATGGTGGAAAGAAGGGAAGGGATCAGTCAAAATACATGTGAGTGACCCACGGACAAGGACAAAGGTTTGGGGATTGACTGTGGGAGTCAAGGGAGGGCTGGCTGGAGGAGGGCAAGGGGGAAAGAAGTGGGACAACTGTAATAGAATAACAATTTTTAAAAAAGAATTAAAATTCTATCTATCAAATTCCAAAACTATGCATATTGTTAGTATTAAATCTTATCCATAATACCACAGTGAATGTGATTATTTCTGAAGTATCACTGCACAAGAAAAAATTTCTAAGCATAAGTTAATATCTTAGCAAGATCTGCCTGACCCTTGGTCTTATGTCTACTTCCCTCTTTAAGATGGAAATGAAATTCTGATGCACAAGCCCAGACTCAGAGGAAACTCTGGGTACCTCTGCACCTTGTGTGCTACTCCAGGGAGCCCCTTAGAACCAGCCAGGTCCTAATTCATCCC
>VMDR010037222.1:0-10288 GCA_007922815.1 Macrotus californicus | reverse complement strand
TCTCTGGAGTTTAGCCTTTCTGATACATTATAGCCCACCTTCTCCGCAGTGCTATCCTGGGCAGGGACAGCTGTGAGCCCCTAGAGTGGCCTGCAAGCTGGAACATGTGTGTCGCCCTATGGCCAGCTTTTCCAGTGGTTAAGGAACCTGAGGAGGTATCTTAGGGACCTGCTTTCTCTTTTCCAGTCTTTCCTTTCAGGATTCCGCTCCTTCCCTTTACAAAAGAAAGAAAACACCACCCCTCTCTTGACCCTCCCAAACCTCACTGCATTATAGTTCTGGGAGGCACCAAAAAAGGGGATAATTTAAGAATGCAAAACAAAGAACACCCCTTAAGAATTATTAAAATGGTCTGTGCCTCATGGCATCTAGGACAAGCCTTTGTGCCTGCCACCTTTATTCATCCGTCCGTCCAACCGTCCATCTGTCAGTCCATCCTAGAATGAGAATTCTGAAGTGAGCTGTTGCCCTGGAGATACACATGAATATGGTTTTTAAATAGAAAACTAAAATCATACTTCCCTTGTCAGAAATTAAGTCTGATTTAGCTGATTCGTTTGACAGTGAGGACTAGTTTTGCCGATTAGTTAATGGAGAAGACATTTTCAGTGAATTGAAGGACCGAGTTTGCAGCTCCTTCACAACATACTGAAAATTATACTTTCTTACCTACTTAAATTTACCATAAATATTAGTTGTCAACTTAAAAATATACATGGGAGTTCTTTTAGAGGGTCATGAACACAAAATGTTTGAGGCCTCTGCCTTAAACTAACAAATATAACATTACACTTTCTATGGTGGACTCTTTTAAAGTCTATCATGGACATTATACAGAGAGTTTCAAGACAAGAAAGAAAAGGTGCAAAAGACATTTGAGGAAAGAAATGGAGAAAGAGACTGCAATGGTGCTCACATTGCTGTCGGATGACAAGGACTGGCGCAGCCAGTCAGGCTTTGTGGCTGAGGATTCCAAATGGTGACCTAGACTGTGACAGGTCCAGGAAAGGATGTTGAAAAAGAATATCAAGGGAGGCAGGATGGTGGTTCAAAAAAGGGAGGCGGGCGGAAGAAGGAAGTGATACTGAACACAAAAAGGAGAGGATGAGGCGAAGAGTCCCTGGCTCCAATGAGTCTGCAGATGTTGGGGTGTAGTCATGATGGCTGGTAGCTCTGTTTGTGGGGATGTTCATTCTGGCCCAGGCTTCTGCAAGGGTCTGATCTTGATGAGCTGGAAATACTTTTTCTTTGATCCTTGAGTTCCTTGGGTCACATTGCTCTTGGGGCTTAGCTGACTTGAAAGACATCCCTCGTGCTCATGTGGACTGTTGTTGTCTGGGTCTCCCTCTATCTCAAGGTGTTTATATGGGTCCTGACCCACAGAGAACTAAACCGAAGTAGTCCTCAGGAGGGAAGCCAAACCGTATTGTCACACTTCTTAATTCGCTGGAGTTGTTGGCTTCGGGAGGTTATCCCCGGGGTCTACAATGCTCATTCATTCAGTGTATACATTCGGTGTCCATTTTTATCTGAGTGTGATGACCCAAAGGGATTATAAAAGCCACATAGTACACAGTTGAAAGTTTCCTACATCAGCTCCGCAGACAGTAATACACTCCGATGTAGGAGTGCAGGGAGCTATTTGGGTACTGAAAGTGTTTTCTTTTAGTTTCCATATTTTTTACAAGGTTCTTTGAGAATTACTATTTCTTGGATATTTTTATTGTTTTATCATATGAATTTATGAGGAATATAAAAGGACTCTGAAAGAATCTCTTATTATTCCTCAAAAATAAGGCAAACTCAGAAAAAAAACCACTCTGAATATTTAGCAGTCTTGAAAGAACATGTTTTTTCCTTATTTTCAAAAGTAGAACTTGTCATGACAGAGTCTAAAAGTCAGATCACTACAATGTTTATTTATATTAAAAAATTGTTCCCCATCCCCATGAAAAGTCATTTGCATGAATTTTCATACACCTAGAGAGATGTTTATGAAACAGTCCCACTCTTTTAAGATTTCTATAGACAGTTTGTGAAACAACAGATCTTTAATAGGAATAAAGTGAGGAATGAGATTTCACAGAAGTTTTATTTAATAAGTCTAACTTTTGTCAATTACTAAAAAAAAATAGTTTCCTATTGGCTTTTCATGACAGTGACTCATCGTCCTTATGACTCATTCGGTTCCTCCTAAAAAACCTCTCATTGTTCTGTGACATTTCAACTGATTTTAATAAAACTCTTTTGCTCCAGGACAAAAGTCCAGAGTGAAGGATTTGTATGTGAAGTTTACAATTTATCGGGACAGAAATTGAGTCCTTGTTCTTTCGCATTTGCAACGCATATACTACGGTTAATAATTAAGATGTTGAGAGTTTTTCCAAAAGATATTTAGAGAGGTTTTCAACAATACCAGATGCCTATAAATCTTGTAGATATTCTTCAGGTCAAGTTTAGCAGCTCTGGAAAGTGCAAGTTGGAACACATTTCCTCTTGCATTCCTATGCGTTTGTTTAAAAATTTGAGGAGCTCATCAAGGAGAAAATAGGTAAGAAGTAAGTAAAGTCTAAAATTAGAACATGACCAGGAATTAATGGATGCATCTCATTCTGAAAGTAATTCTTTGGGGAGTAGGTTAATCATTTCCCAAAATTGTGTAGATTAATCGCAAAAAAGCTCTCCCTGCACCCTAGCTACTTTGATGTCGCATGCTCTTGGACTCGTCTTCAGGGTATCTCAGAGTTTGGGGGTTTTTGCTTGGTAGTTTTTGCATTTTCAAAACTCAGTCTTATGGTCAGCATCATTAGGGATAAGGGAAGTGGAAATCTGAACCACAACATACTACTTTAACCTACTAGGATGGCCCTAATAATAAAAAAGGAGAACAAGTATTAGTGAGGATGTGGAGAAATTGAAACCCAGCTGCATTGCTGGCGGGAGTGTAAAATGGTGCAGCTACTATGGAAAACAGTGTGGTCGTCCCTCAAAAATCGAAACAGAATTGCCATGTGGCCCAACAGTTCCATCCAAGGTACAGTGCACGCAAAGGAACCGGAAGCAGAGACTTGAACAGTTACACTCTAGTATGCCAGTTTTCATTGCAGCATGATTCACGACAGCCAAAGGTAGATTCAACCCAGGGGTCCATCGAAAGATGAGTGGATAAATAAATGTGGCATCTATTTACAATGAACTATTTATTCAGCCATAAAAAGAAATGAGATCCTGATACATGTTACAGTATGCACAAACCTTGAACACATTATGCTGAGTGAAAGAAGCCGGACACAGGAAGAGAGCTATCGTATGATTCCACTTATGTGAGATGTCTCGATGAGGCGGATACGTAGAAATGGAAAGAACAGAGGCTAGCAGGGCTGAGGGAAGGGGAATGAGAGAGTTATTCTCACTAGTGAGATAGTTTTTGTTTGGGTGGATGAGAAAGTCTTGGGAACAGACAACTGCAATGGTTGCACGACCCTCTAAATGTAATTAATACCACTGAATTTCCCACTTTAATATGATTATAATGGCAGATTTTATGTAATATATCTTTTACCACAATTTTAAAAATTAATGATGTCATATACTAAAAACCATTGAAGTGCAAACTTTAAATGGCTGAATTGTATGATGTGTGAATTATATCTGAATACAGATGTTTAAAAATAAAACAGTTTTGGGAGCTAGAGGAGTATGAGATAAGAAGACACGGACCCTGACTTGATTTATCGCACCAACTAATTGTGTGTGGTTGGTGCTTCTGACATTTCTGGTCTCAGGTTGACCAGGTGCCTCTTTACTTACCTTCCTGCTCTTAGACACTGTGATTCTGTGACAGTAAGGTGGGCAGTTCTGGTGGCTTAGGTTGGTTCTCATCTGGAACATTTCCTCCAATGCTGAGAATAACAGAAATTCTCTAATCTAGTCAGGGTGGGGCTGCGGACTTTCTGGAATTCAAGGGTTCCATAATCCTAATGAATTTGGGAGCAGTGTGGATGGGTCGTGCTAGCAGAACGTGTTTGCTTCAACAGGCTGATTTTCAAGGAATCTGTATTTTCTTACAAGAACATTCTTTTGAGCATGCATTTCTAACTTCGTACTCCTGATCCTTTTTATGGCTGTCAACTCTTTGCAGGATTGAAAACTTTCTGAAAATTGGGTTATTTTAGAATTCTTGTCTTGACATCATTATATGTTACAGCCCTCTCTGTGTTTTCTCACAGATGCAAAATTATGTTTTTATTAAATAGGCTCGTTTTTTTGCTCAGGTGTTTCATCTGAGCCTGAAATGGAGAGGGCATTGTTCGATTGTTGTAATCTCTCTAGGATGCCCTTCCTCCCTTCTTTGCATACCAGACTTCATCTGTCCTTCAAGATCCATTATTGTAAATGCCCTTTTTGTTTTCCTCATGGAACTTGCTTTGACCTTCTCTTGCTTGGATGTGCATTGAACACAGGCTCAGGAATAGGTCAGATCTGGTTCTGTTTGTGACTTTGCTACTTGCTATATGGGTAACCTGGGCGATTCATTTAACTTTTGCCCTTGGGTATCAGCTTTTCATTTGAAAAGCAGAGTTGTTCTCCTCTTCTTCCTCACTCCATCCATCTCCATTTCTCCCAAAGAGATCATCAGTTTGGTTTTTTGCTTTTTACAGAGGGAAGCCAAAGTGTATTTCAAATGCAGTTTTTAGCTTTATTATCTTCAAATTGTAAATGCAATAAACTTACAAAAATGTCATTTGAAATGTCATCTCAATTTCTTATGCCCTTAGGTAGTTGACAATTTTGAAAAGCACATTTTGAATTTTAAGTTTTTCCCCCAGATCCTCTGAGGATGTCAGATTTTGAAACAAACTCGGGAGTTCAGGCGCTCTGCTCGTGAACAGTCTCCTCTTGTCTCTTTCTGTGTCTGCACATTTATAGTGTTTCACAGATTTTTACATAATATTTGTTTCCATATAACATTTTAATACATATTGTTTGAGTAAATGAATTGTTTTTTTTCAGAGACCAACAAATTATGTATGTCAAAGCAGGAGAGGAGAAAGACATGTTTGGGGTTGACTCACATATTATGCCAGAAAAAGAAGTGGAAGAAGTGGGAGTATGGTCTGAAATGCTTCCATTTGTTCTGAAATCATCACTTTTTGCTAATGAGAAAGTGGCTTTCTAGGTTGTGTTAAAAATTGTGAAAGAGGCTTCCATTAAGTCCATCCAAGTTTGAAATCATCCAATAGGACATTTTTTTTTTGGACTAAATTCTAAGGACTTCTTTTCTAAATTGTTGCATGTTAATAAGCACCTCAGGTTATTGCCAGCCAATTGGACACTCCCTCCTCAGTTGCTTTGAAAAATGTCACACTTTCTCTCTACTAGTAGAGTTCTAATGGTGGTGTAGGTGTTCCTGAGATTTGGGCATTTCCATGGGGTACAACTCCTAATTGCTCCCCTCCATTTCCAGTTTGAAGTTTAAATTGAGATTTGTTGCTGAGTTCTGCTAAAGGAATTTTTGAAATGCACTTGAACTGGTGAGGTGAAATAAAATTCAAACTCATTTCTTTGAAGATTTATCAGGCAGTTTTGTTGATGTTTCTTGCTTCATTTCTCTTACCCATCACAGAAATAAAATTCCAGGCTAGGCAGCAGCCAAGCCCCTGGATCTGTGTGAGCATGTCAAAAGCATTTTAAGAAGAGCAAAATATTTAGAGGAAGAATTTGGAAAATCAGCCTTAAGGGATTTAACACATTTTTCTGCTCCTAATTCAGTCCCGTGTTTGTCCCCTAATGGAGAAAGGTCATTAATGGGTAAGATTTACTAGGTCGGGAAAGGCTTTCAGAGACTAAATGTTTTTCTAAAATCCAACTCTAAAGAAAATACTTGTTTGGAAACCTGAAAGAATATATTTAGACTGTAAATTATATTCACTCATTTAATGCATATATAAATAATATAGTTATATGTAGGTTTACTAACTGGTTTGATAATGGAGAGTTAAATGTATTTGAGACTTGAAGTTCTGTATAAATTTCTAGGAAGACAAAATGATTGACCAGAATATCATGACTTAGATTTTGAGACGTCTGGCTACACCTTTACCAGCACATTTTCACCTGCCTGACACAGGGGCCTGGGCCAAGGTCATGACTGTGGTGTGGCGGGCAGTTCTCTACTAGTAACTGTTCCAAATTTGTTACATTTTTAATCTCATAATCGAAAAGCTGCAGGCCAATTCCTGTACTTTTACTGAATTCCTGTCTGGCAGAAAATGAGAGGTGCGTGTGTGTGTGTGTGTGTGTGTGTGTGTCTGAAAAAAGGGAAATGTAAACTCAAAGCTTATTGAAATGTGAACTCTTTTCTTTCCCTCTTGAACCATGCAAGGAAATTAATACAAAAGAGTTTTTATGAATTTTGGAGTAGTTTTGAAATGTTTGGGTTTGATTATTTGTCTTTTATAAGCCAATACTTTATTTTATATCAGTTACTTATACTCATATTCAGACTTTGATTTCACCCAAAGGTCAAATACTATCATAGAAACATTAGCTTATTAGTTTTTATAAACATCTCTGTAGTTTATAAAAACTAATTTGGTTTTATTTTAAAAATTTGGTTTCATTCTGTATGTGATGAAATCGAAAGGTCTTATGTATCTCTTGATAAGGTGACAGGTACTTCATTCCATTCTATACCCATAGAGGACCCTATATATACAATTCTATCAGGTAATTTAATATGTTTTTGAAAATAAAGCTAACTACCTAGGAAAGTGGTTAAGAAAAAAATAAAATGTAGTCACATTTCTCCCTTAGAATTTTCCCAATTTTTATGGTCAAACATTCTTAAGTTGTATGAATGTTACGAAGTTAATGTAATTTAATATTTATGACATATATATTTTTTTCTGAGCATTATAGGATAATAGCTGTGGTGATATTGACAAAGATAAGTCTTTTTAAGATATCAGGATGAATAATTGGATTTCTCAAATATTAATATGATATTTTAATATGGTGTTCATGTTGGTGGAGGTAGTGTAGTGCTCTCTGTGGGTTAATATGTCCAATTGCTTTATGTTCTGTGTATGATCTGAGCCCTGTCCCTTCTGGGTGTGATGTTCAAGGCTAGGACATTCAGAGTGTGTAAGCAAATCCTCTAAGTTAATAAATGGCGTATTTGTGGCATTGATCAGATGGCAGGAAGCCTGACATCGAGACTGATGCCGACTGCATCGTCCTTTCTGGAAGGAAGGCCTCCTCTCAGCACATTTAACATCCAGCAGTTTCTTAGAGAGCAGTTTCGTTTTTAACCCAGTTGTCCCCTCTGTGTCTCAGAGTCAGTCTCCAATTACCTTTATGGATCTGTAGAAGTGCATTCTCTTCTGTAGCTGCTGCTGTATTTGTTCCAGGAATGACCTTTTAATCACAAGCTCTCCTTCCAGAAGAGAGTAAGGACCAAAGATACCACAGACGTGGGAAGTGTCATGGGTGCACTTCTGATTACGCTGCTAGGGATGAGTGAGGAGGTCTGGTGAGAGGCAGCCCGCTCTGGCTGATGCGTAGAGGGCAGAGCCCCCTTGGGCCTCCTCTGATCATTTTGCTGTTACCATGCAGGGGGCAGCCTGGTGGCATGGACGGTTGTGGACCAAGCAGTGTTATATACCCAGAACCACAGCTTTCTGCACTGTTCCAAGCGCTCCTTAGGCAGCTTTCAGAACTCCTTAGAGACTGTTAACGGGCTGCTTGCTGGACTTAATCAGCAATGACTCTCGCTGGTTGTATTAGAGAATTGGTGAGCAACTGAAGGGGACATGATTAGAAGTAACTGAAAGGGTAAACTGGATGTTTATCTGACTTGTTCACACACATACTATAGTAACAATAACAAGAATAACAAAGGACTGAATGCCAACTCTTTGCCAAGTATTTTCCACTTATATTCACTAATCCTCACAGTGCCCTTATGAGCTGGGGGCTATTTGTTGGCATTTTACAGATGAGAACTTGGAGGCTGGGAACCCTTATGACTGACTCATGGCCACAGGCTAGTAGGTTGGGGTGCGGTCCACTTGGTTCTAAAGCCCTTGATCTCTTTGTTGTAACACCCAGCCTCTTACAGCCAACTAAATAACTGCCCATCTTCAAGAAGTTTGGGATGCTGTAGTTTTTTTTTAAGGTGAATTTTCATTTGTAGTGCCTGGAAAAATGAATTTATAGTCATTTAAAAACTGGCTGATTTCTCTACTTGTAAAATATCTGGATCATTTTTATGGAACAGGGTCATTAAAACCTTGCCATGTCATTCTTACCACAGGAAAACAGGGTGTGGAGTTGACAATAAACTTTATGCTATACTTATACTAAACCTTATACTAGTTTTCGTTCTGCAAGACATAGGACTCATATCAAAAGGAGGGAAATCGTGACTTTTTTAGTTTTTATAGGATATCTTTGACTTTTGTTTGGAACAGACTGCTGACATTTTTATCATGCTGATATTTTACTTAAACAAAATGCAAGTCTGTATTGCATGTAATAGTTTGAAAGCAAGGTCCTGATTCTATCAATGTGGATTTAGTGGCTGGTGGCACTATACCAACGCTGAGGGTGAAGAGCCAGCCAGCTCCCTGGGCCCCCCTCTGCTACAGCCATTGGCAGGCCCCAAAAGTGCTGAAGTCGGCAGCCACCACATTCTTCACTAGCTGTGGATGGTTGTGCCTCATGAAGTCTGCTGATAGGACTATTTAAAACTCTCCGGGATAGTGATGATCTTGTTCAGCACCCTTATGAAGGTATAGTATCTCACACTTTTCCCTTCTCTCTCCTTTTCCTTCCACAGATGAACACAATGACGTGCAGAAGAAAACCTTTACCAAATGGATAAATGCTCGCTTTTCAAAGGTAACAAAGACTTTCAAAAACTTAATGACGATTCCAATGCTTCGTTCTGATTGATGGAGTTTGGTTGGAAGTGCAGTGAATTTTCCCCATGAAATATGATCTAATAAAAATGTACAGATACATTTATTTTTCCTTTATTCACTTTTAAGATAGGTTGAAATGGACATTCTGGTGTACATAGTTCAGGATATAAACAGCCTTTTATTTTTACCAGGTAGTCGTTGGGTATCAAGCCAACTGTTTGCCGCTTTTGACTCGGTGAATCCTGGGTACATTTAGGAAAGGAAAATGTCATTGGGAAAATTTTGTGTTGACTTAGCTAAAAAGATTATTTTATTTGGCCTGGTTCAAATCAAATTGTTATCGTTCAGGCAGCCGTTCTACCCCGTGCGGAAAAGGTTAGGGACTTTGATGCTCATGGCCGTGGCTGATAATGTTTATCTGCCATGTTGCTTCCTTGTAAACTTCCTCACTTCTTTCTCCAAAGATCAGTTCTTTCCCAGTATTTCTTACCCCTTGGATTATAATCAAGGTTTTGACTGATATTTTTCTTAGGAGCAGAGTAAGCTGAGGAGAGGAATGGGCAATTCTCTTTTCAGACTTCCCCAGTAAATTACCCATTGGTTATTGACCTGCTTCCCTTGTGTAATCCAGAGGCTACTGGAATTTTGTCCCTTAAATCTTAGATGGGAGGAAAACTTTCAGGTTAATGGACTACACGATGACAAAAAAAGAAATGTTTCTCGGAGAAACACCATGATGGTATTTTAAATAGTACGAAAGGTATTTTAATTGAGTCATTTTTCAACGTTTTCTGCTTGAGAAGGGTTGCAAAGGTCAGGAAAGTAAACACTGGTATTTCTTTGAAGCAAAATGAGAATGTTTTAAGATCACTTTGAGTAGCAGTGTAGTTTAAAAACCGCTCCACATCCCAATATTTACAGTTGATTATTTGATTGCAGTGTATTTTTAGGGTTTGCAAGTTTTTGTTGAGGGATATTTAATTCTGCCTCTGAGAATGTAAGGAATGTGAAAATGTCTGACTTTGACAGGAAGGTCAAGAATATAGAAGTGCCTGCATAATTGGTGGTTTTCTGTGTAGGATTATTCCGAAGCACACATAGGTATTTTGGGGGGTACATTTTAGTTTTTGCTGTAGAGGCACAGGTAACATCTGGGTGATTTGGATTTCCAGAACAGATTATTTTATGAATTTAAAACTCTACATTTATAATCTATATGTTGTTTTGTAATATTATATCAGGGATTTAAGTCCCACATAAATTATTTGCCCCAGGAGGCTTGTAATTATTGCCAAGACAATGAAAAGACCAGGTAATGTTATCATTTTTAGTAAAAGTTGCAGTTATGTAAACTGACACAG
>VMDR010037221.1:0-10286 GCA_007922815.1 Macrotus californicus | reverse complement strand
TGTTACTATCTGTTTCTCCTTTGCTGCCTTTAAGATTCTCTCTTTGTCTTTAAATTTTTCCATTTTGATTGTAATGTGTCTTAGAGTGGGCCTCTTTGGGTTGATCTTGATTGGGACTCTCTGCTTCTGAGACTTGCATGAATTTTTCCCTCACCTAGTTAGGGAAATTTTTTGTCATTATTTCTTCAAACAGGTTTTCTAGCCCTTGCTCCTTTTCTTCTCCTCCTAGTATCCCTATGATGTGAATATTATTGCATTTAATGTTGTTCCAAATCTTCCTTGGACTATCCTAATTCTTTCTGAGTCTTTTTTCGTTTTGTTACTCTGACTGTGTTTTTTTTTTACCTTGTCTTCCAGCTTACCGATTTGATCTTCTGCTTCATCTAGCTTATTAACTCCTTCTGCTGTGTTCTTCAGTTCAGATGTTGCATTCTTCATTTCCAACTGGTTCTTGTTCAAAGTTTCTATGACCTTTTTCATGTTGATGTGGGTCCCATTAAGTTTCTTGTTCTACGTTCCTGAACATCCTTATAACCATTACTTTGAATTCTATGTCTGATATGTTGCTTGCCTTGATTTTGCTTAGCTTTTTTTCTGGAGATTTCTCCTTTTATTTCATTTGGGGGTTGTTTCTTTTTATCCCCATTTTAATTGTCTCTTTGTGTTTGTTTCTATGTATTATATTGATATGCCTTGACTCTCTGTCTTGTGGAGTTGCCTTGTGTGTTAGGAGTCTTGTGGGACCGAGTGGTACAGACTCCTTGATCTCCTGATCTGGATGCTCTTAGAATGAACTCTGTGTGGGTATTGTAGGCCCTCCTATTGTATTTGGCTCCTGGTTATTACTGGTCTTTTTGTTGTTCAGGGCTCACTCCATCTGGTTGGCTAAGAGGCTCAATCCCCTCCATGTATTGTATGCTGTTGTGTATGTGCTGACTGAACAAAGCAAAACAACATCAAAACAATACCAACACAAGCAAGCTTCCCTGCCCACCTTGACAATATCAACAATAAGGAAGCAAAGAATAGTAAAAGCAAAAAGAGAATGGAATAGTAGGGAAAGGGGGAAGGGAACAAGAATACGAGAAGACCAAAGGAAAGAAAAGTGACTGTGAGAGGAGAAAGGCAAAGAGAACTACTACTCTTAATGAACTGAAAGAGGAAAACAGGGAAAAAGAACACAGTAAAAGTAACAAAAGTAATTCATGTAGAGAAGAAGGAAACAGTGGAGTACTCTAGGATAAGAGTAGAATAGGAGATATGATAGAACATTTATAGCACCAAAAATAAAAGAAGAAATAGATAAAAAAATAAAAAGGCTATGAGAAAGAAAATAACTATGATATTGAAAAAAGGACCAAATGGATTTGTCTCAGCCCAGTTTAGATCTTTCCTCCTTGTTTCTCCCTTTGGATACTGCTCTGATGTCTGAGTCTGGTATAAGCCAATGTCAGGTGCCGTCCACATCTGGCCCCCAGCTGCCTTTTCAAAGCTACAGGTGATCCACATTTGTGGCTGATTCCTCTGGGCTTGGCTGCTTCCAGGTTAGGCCTAGCTGCTCTGTAAAACTGGATTTTATCAGCACTGGGTCCAGGGGTATGTGAGCAAATGTCCCAGGTTGTCACAGGATCCACTTATGCCAGTCTCTGCCTGCTGGTCTGCTGCCAATCTTAAGACTAGTCACAGACCAGACTATTTCTCAAAGGGCTTCTGGTGGAAACAAGGAGCTATGATTCCTAGTTCTCCCATGGCAGATGCCTTTCAGACTTCAGGGAAGGTGGTGGGTTTGTTCCCACTACCCCAAGCCACTAGCCTGAATCTGCCCAGGATTATCTCCCTTACTTAGCAGTGTGGGGCCCCTACTAGTGTTCCTGAGACCAGATTTTGGGTCTACTTGATGTTGGGAGTGTTTCTGTGACTCTCCCATGAGAGGGGAACACCAGTCTGTTTCCCAGGATAATGTATGGATTGGCTGCACCCTGCTGCAAGCCTCTGACCACCCCTGAGTCTGTTTATGTTGCTGTCTCCTCAGCAAGGGTTAAGTTGCAGGGTGGGAGAGAAGGCAGGAAATGTCCCCCTCCCCCTCCGCCCCACAAAAAAACACAAACAAAACAGAACACCAAGATGGAGCAAAACTGAAAAAGAACAACAGCAAAAAAAAAAAAAAAAGGTGCTGAGTGGAACAAACAAGTTTTCAGAAGTCGTGGTGAGGGGATTTGGGGGGGCTGGGGAGCGGTATCCCAAAGGGTAAGTCCAAAAAATTTTTTGACAAATGCAGACACCCATGTAACTCATATTTCTTTCAATATATAAAATACTTCCTTCAAAGAAACTCTCTTCTGCTTCCACCTACGCCAGACTAGTTTTTGTTTGTTGTAGACCTTTCTGTAAATGGAATCATGCAGTATGTAGCCTTTTGTATTTGGCTTTTTTCACACATATAATAATTTTGAATTTCATCTGTGTTGTTGCATGTTTTAGTAGTTTGTTCATTTTAATTGCTGAATAGTATTCCATTGTATGAATATATCACAATTTGTTTATACATCTTTATTTTGATGGATGTTTGGGTTGTCTCCAGCTTTTGGCTGCTGTAAATTTAATTGCTACAAACTAAGAGTGGAATTGCTGGGTTAATGCCTTTTTTTTTTTCCTTCTTGGGTTCCTAGCAACTTCTTTGCTTTAAAAGTTACAAGATGACCTAACATTGTTAGAGTACTTTATTTAAAAGCCCATATGAAGTAAAATCTGTTTTTAATGCTGTAAAAAATTCAATCAGTCATTCATTTACTCAATCCCTTTTTTGTTCTTGAACTTATGTTGAGCGATTGAGCCTGCAGGGTTGCTTTGAAGTGATCCCTTTCCTTTAATCAGTGTTTCTGGACTGAGTCTGAACACTTTGACATGCTCACCTGAGGGCTTTTGTCTTCTCTCCTTTCCGCTACTTAGTCTCTCTAACCCCTTATTTTCTCATCTGCCAAATGAAAAGATTGATAGTGCCTTACCTCACTGGGTTTTTCTGAGAATTCAATGAGAGTTTGTTAAACCCTAACACAGTGACGGAGATGCAGGAAAGGCTCCACAAATGTGAGCTGTTTTATGTTATTATTTTTTTGCTAGGACTTTTATCACTGCTCTCATGTTATGTTTTCAAATGCTTCATGTGCATTTTGCTGGGAGCTACTGATTACCTCTAGAGTTAGTGCTCCCTCTTGGCCTTAGAAGGAGGGTTTCATTTCTCCTTTGGTTCAATGCTCAGCGATCCCAGGGGTAACTCTGCCACCTGCCTCCAGAAGAAGGCAACATGTTAGCTTGTCTGTCTCTAAATATAAGCACCATGTATGGGTCAGGAGTAGTGACACGCCTCATGCCAGTATGATCAGTCCAGTCTTCTTTCCTTTCATTCCTCTTCTCGCAGAACAAACAAAAGTTTTTAGCCCTTCTCGACCACTGCCTCAGTCCTTCAGCTGACTCTGTGATGTAGTAGGTGAGTTGAAGAGCATTGATGGTGGCAGGGGGAAGGACTGGCAGGAGTGTGTGTGTGTGTGTGTGTGTGTGTGTGTGTGTGTGTGTGTGCTGGACAAAGATTAGAGCTGGGAGAGAGGGAATGGGTATGTGGGAGAAAGACAAAGCGTAGTGAGACAAGGATGAGAGAGGGATTGCAGCACAACAGAGAATAGGGTGAGGGGTATGGGCACAGGGGCAGATTCAGTGGGATGAAGAGGATGATGCTGGTTAGAAGTAGAAATGAAAATGCAGAGGTGGGTCAGAAAAAGCACCAGGAGAATGTGGGGGAAGAGAGACTTTTTAATAAAATGTTTGAGTGCAGTTCAAAGAGCAGTTAGAATCCGATTGTACCAGGACAGGAGCTATCAGAGGGGACTATTCATGAAAATGGCCCAGGTTTTGATTACTACCTTTTGCAACAAACAAATCTACTAGTAAAAGCTCATCTTACTAATTCCATTTGTTCAAATATTTCCTAAGTACCTACAGAGGGACAGACTCTGTGCTTAGTGCTATGAACGTCCCTGTCCCAAAGTGGAGACTGTTGAAGAAACTTTCTTTTGGTCATCTGAATCTCAGGTGTGTCTAAACTGGAAAGGTACAGTTCTTCCTTGTTCTGTCTTCCATACTGCATTTTGTAGAACTGGTATAGAGACTGAGAGAAGGAGAGGGTGTGCCTTGAAGCTGGGGTTCTCTATCATATTTTGCCATCACACCATAAAAATATGTAAATGATATTCACACATGACACACCACCATATGCTTACTCAAATATTGACAAAATCTCCCAAATATTTATAAGGGGTGAAACAAATGAGTAGGTGGAAATTTTTTTGAGACATTATTTATTAAAAAAGTGAACCACTATTAAGGGTTTGCCAGTGAATTAAGGGTATCTCAGCTCCTCTGCAGTGTAGAAAAGACTGGTTGTAGATTATGAAACCATTTTACATGCTGCTTTAAATGTGCATGAGCAAGAGTAAGGTTATTAGGGATATAAATTTGAATTTGCTCCAATTTATTAAAAGGGTTAATCATTTACAAATTTTGGTAACTTTTATGTTATTAGAAATAAATTTCTTGTGATATATTTCACAAATCCGCCCACATATTGTGCTGCAAACAGAGGCCACCCTTATAGCCTGGGGTGGAGGGACAGGCTATTTTAGCCGTTAGGGACATGGCTCAGTGTACAGAGCCTGTGCATTTGTAGAACCCAAGAGTGGTGAAAAACACGAGGTCACAAGCACATGTACAAGGAAAATAGCAAAGTGAAAATAATACTTGTTTAAAAAAATGTCTGAATAATACAACTGCACAAAAAAGTAACTGACCACTCCTGTATAGTTATGTAACAATTATATTTGATATGGGTTGTTGGTACACTTTAATATGTTGTTATGATGTCAGGAGAGTCTTCCAAAATTCAGGTTGTATAAAGACATAAAGGGCATTACCTTAAAGAGGGAATGGCCATAGACAAAAAATAGGGTTGGAACTCACAGGAGGAACAGACACTCGGAAGAAAAAGAGAAAGCAGAATATTGAAGAAGTGATTCCATTTCTCCTTAGCTTGGACCAAATCTTCCCTGATTCCCAGCTCTCCTTGGTTCTTGGGCTGAAGCTCTGAGTCCCATTGCTTCACCATGTCCATGGTGAGTCTGTAAATAATGGAAATACTTTCTCTTAGTTTCTTCTGAGACAGATGGATGTTTTCAAAGCATCTGAGGGAAGCCTTCCAGGTAGTACTGACTGAAACTAAATTCATCACTGGTGGACTTGTCTGGTGCACCACCCAAAGCCTTTAGGTCTTCATTCTGAGACACCAGGCCCATCTGAGAGATCTGTTCTTAAGGTATTTTTGTCTTTTTGGGCACTTCTTTCATCTCTTTCACTCTTATATATTCCTAGGAAAGGAATTTCCTTTGATAATATTTGGATAAAGAGTAAGACTTAAATGTTGCTAAATATTCATTGAAGTGTTTTGTTTATTGGAAAAGTACAATAGGATGATGGCCAAACAGGTTTATAAATAATAACAACAGCAATAATAATAACCTACTCTTCTAAAAATGGCAATTTATATGAATTGACTCATTTAGTCCTCCTAATCATCATGTGGCATTTATTGTTACCCACATCTAACAAATTAAAAGAGGGGGCATGCAGGAGCAGGGTAACTTGCCCAAGATCATCCAACTAGTCAGGGAAGACCAGGGAAATTAACCCAGGAAGTCTGGCTCCAGAGCTGTGTCCTCACCAACTGTGTGTGTCCTCTCCCACTTAGCATGGATCCTTGCCCCTTCTCTATTGTTCTCTTTTTTCTCACTTGCCTGGATAGTCTCTCAGGGCTGTGGGAGGTACTTTCTGTGAGACCCTGGATTTACCTCTTGTACCTGTGACTTTATTCTCTTCTCATCCCTGACTCTTTCCTAAATGAGTCTAGAACCCTCCTGCTGAGAACCCTCAACATGGCTGAGATGGAGCCCTCAGAAGCCACTGAGTGAAATGAGAGTCCTCCACACAGATAGTAACCTCCTTTCCAGAACTTCATTAACAGCCATCAAGGTCTTGCTGCTGTTAGACGCCTTTGGTATCTTCCCTTTTGAGGTTATAAAATATCATTACAATTGTAAGAACAGCTGGATTTGTTTTTATGAGGACTTATATTAGGTATCTTGTATTGAGAAGTGTTAAGTAAAAGGAAAACAAATTTTTTTCTGATGGAGTTTTGTTTACATAAATTTGGGGCAGAACAATACTACCAGTGGCCCTTTTTCTCCGTGCTTATCTAAGTAAAGCCAAGTCTCTTCTGTAAATAGAAGATAAATGAATATTTAAAATATACTATCTGGAAGGGTGTCAAATTATTAGTCCACCTGGGATACTTACTTGTCTGAATCTGGGCCTGTCACCTTCCCTATACCTACCTGGAGACCCACAGCCCATCATGCTCTGGGCAAATGCATCAGCATTGAAGCAGAAGGATGGACTCATAAATTGGGATTTTCATTCCTTTGGATGCCTTTCTTCATGGGGTCCTCTGAACACCGTTATCAGTAGATCCATCTAGTATTTATTTGGTACCTTTATACTCCCAATTCTCTTCTTATTCTCTCCTTAGTTCCTTTTCTCCATGTTCCCTCCCAGATTCTTAATCACTCATCCTTTTCCTAGTCCTGATAGTTGACAGATATTCTAGATGTTCAGAAGCAGACAAATCTTACCTGAGTGGTGGGAAGAGCCAAGGCCAGATGATCTCTAGGATTAATTCTTCATAGCAGCAGGGAAACCTAAATCTTTTTGAGGTTTAAGGAACAGACAGGGAGGAAAGAGGGGTTGTATTAATGAAGCCAGAAGGGAATATATTGATTTTATTGATTTCCTATACTCAGAATAGTTTTCCTGGGTGGCTCTTAAGGGTAAGATCTAAGTACAAACTATAGAATGATCTTGGGAGGAGAATGAGAAGTTCATGAAGAGCAGACAATTGAATATGGTCCTTCTCCATTTTCGCAGCTGCCCCATTCCTCACTGCCTTTAGAGAAGATCTGAATCTGGATCAGTGTGGAGAAACATATCCCTAGGATCCTTCTGGATTTCTACTTGGTGCTCCGCTTTCATGCACAGGGAGCCACAAGTGCCAAGATATTAGGCAAGTCTCATGTGAAATATTCAAAGTAATAGCCAGATAAATTTAATGTAATTAAATATAATTAAGTTAAAATATAGTTTAGCTAATAGGTCTTCAGGAGGGAGATATATTGTTATGGACATGGGCCATTACAAAGTTGTTTGTCTTTAAGAACTATTTTAAGGTTAAAATTTGAATAAGCAGAAATGGAAGAGAAGGGAAATTCATATAAACACAGAAGGAGCAAAGCCTTAGAGGGAGGGAAAAGTACAATGTGGATAGGGGGGCAAGTGCTGTTTGTGTGGAAATGGTAGAATGAGGTCAGAAAGGTAGGGTGGGGCCAGACTTTGGGGGCAGAGTGATTGAGGTCAGGCTAAAGCATGGTTTATGCAGAAGCTCTACATGCAAATGAGCGTGGAGGGCCAGAGGTCATTCCTACATGCAAGTGAACATTCTCTGGAAGGACTTTCCCTTAGAGAATTATACAATTTCGAAATATGTGCTACTTTTTGTGATCTCAGCACACAGTCAAGAGATGCCTTTTGTTCCTGTCATTTTCAGCAGACTCATCAACTTCTAAATCATTATAGAGAAGACCCTAAAGTTCATCATGACTCACACCAACCTTACCATCTTCCATCCTACAGTTTTTGTCTTACTCGGCATTCCTGGGTTGGAGGCATATCATATCTGGCTCTCTATACCCCTCTGCCTCATGTATATCACTGCAGTCCTGGGAAACAGCATCCTGATAGTGGTCATCATCAAGAGCATTAACCTTCATGAGCCCATGTATTTTTTCCTTTCCATGTTGGCTATCACAGACATCATGCTGTCTACCACTACTGTACCCAAAGCCCTAGCCATCTTTTGGTTCCATGACCATGATATTGCCTTTGATGCCTGTGTTACTCAAGTTTTTTTTGTCCATGTGATGTTTGTGGGGGAGTCAGCCATCCTATTAGCTATGGCCTTTGACCGCTTTGTGGCCATCTGTGCTCCTCTGCATTATTCAACAGTGCTAACATGGCCTGTTGTGGGAAGAATTGCTCTGGCCATTGTGACCCGAAGCTTCTGCATCATCTTCCCAGTGATTTTCTTGCTGAAGCGGCTGCCTTTCTGCCGGACCAACATCATCCCCCATTCCTACTGTGAGCATATTGGAGTGGCCCGCTTAGCCTGTGCTGACATCACTGTTAATATCTGGTATGGCTTCTCAGTGCCCATTGTCATGGTCATCTTGGATGTAATCCTCATCACTGTGTCTTACTCACTGATCCTCCGTGCAGTGTTTCGTTTGCCCTCACAGGATGCCCGGCACAAGGCTCTCAGCACGTGTGGCTCCCATCTGTGTGTTATCCTCATGTTTTATGTCCCATCCTTCTTTACCTTACTGACCCACCGCTTTGGACATAACATTCCTCGACATGTGCATATCCTGCTCGCCAATCTTTATGTGGTGGTGCCACCAATGCTCAATCCCATTGTCTATGGTGTAAAGACTAAGCAGATTCGGGAGGGTGTAGCCCACCAGTTCTTGAACATCAAGGCTCGGTGTTGTGCTTCACCTCTGCACTGATGGCTCCCCCTGAGTCCCCCCTTCCAGCTTTACCAAGGAAACTGATGTGAAATACAGAGACTTCCTGAACTGAAAGGGAGTTTCCTTCTCTTCCTCACTTTCTTCCTTCTTCTTCATCTTCCTCCGCCTCCAATTCTCTTTCTTTTCCTCTTATGGCTCTTCTTCTGCCTTTTCTTCTGTTCCTGTGTTTTTTCTACCCTCTTTTCTTCTCATATCCATCCCTCCCCCACAACCTACAAGTAACAACGCAGTGTTCATGCCTCTGATATGAACATTTGGTATACTCAGTAAGCCTGATGTACTCCAAAACAAAAGGACCTGAACAGCACATAAAGTGAACTATGCACAAATGGATTAAAATAACTGTATATTTAACATCTGAAGGGGTTCCAGTTTCTTATCCCCAAATGTGCACTTATTATTTGTACAGATTCAAATAGCTCTCCAACTATTTCTACAATGGCAGGTGTTTTTGAAAAACAGCCAAATGTGCATGCCATTTAACCATCTGGAAAAATCCTGTTCTTTCTTCAAATTTCAGTTGAAGAACTGTTTTCCCTAAGAAGTTTTTCTTATTTTTTTCTAGGCAATCCAAGGCTCCTATCTTTGTCTATTGCATCTTGTACAAATCTCAAAATATATGTGATGAGTTGTAATGGGCTATTTATTTATTTGTACCTCCAACTGACTATAGACTCTTTGAAAACAAAATAGTGTGTGTCATTCATATTTGTACTCTTAGTGTGTTATAAAATATTTGATATACAATAGATGTTTGAGAGATGAATGAGAGCACAGTTCCCTCCTTGAAGTTAAAATATGCATCTCTATCATGCACTGAAGCAATCAGCTAAATCTGTCCACAAACCTAGTGATTAGAAAACCAGTTCTTCACAAAGACAGTATAGTATGATGGAAGTGAACACACCGCTGATTACAGTGTGTTTTACTTCAGGGAATAGACAAGAGTGGTAGGAACACAGGGTATTCTTGATTTCTCTTCTATTTGGCTTCTGCATATTGTTCTTGGACAGATTAACAAAATTGGAGCAAGCCCTTAGAGGTCACAGTCTTGACCTGCATTTTCATGCTTTTTTAGAAAACGTTATGCACATTCATTTCCTAAACCATCACCTATAACTAAGGAGCCCTATATCTCTCTTTCCATCTTAGGACTCTTGAGTTTTAAATGCATAAACCCACGTGGCTACTGAATATCTCCTCCAGAATATAGAGCTACCACTCATGCTAGCATTTCTTCCTATTCCTGTTTCTTTCCTTGGAAACTAGATCATGAGGATCCCATCACCTTCACCGAGCTGGAAACTCTGGGGAACTTCTCAACTTCTTCCTTTCTGGACTTCCTCAATAAGTTATTGGTTGTTACTCATATTTGATTGTATCACTAAATATTTAGTTATCTAGATAGTACTTGGAGTCATATTGAGATTCAAGTCCTGCCACCACTGTTTTCTAGCTCTGTAAACTTGTGAAATTTATTTAATGTTTTTATCCCCACCTGTAAAATGGGGGATAGCAGTAGTACCTTATAGGGTTGTTGAGAAT
>VMDR010037220.1:0-10287 GCA_007922815.1 Macrotus californicus | reverse complement strand
CCAAAAGCATGTTAAGAGTTCACACTAAGCCCAAGAAAGGTAATGATGAGGAAGAGGCACATCATAGATAGACAAAAAGTTGCTTACATTTAGCCACAATATCTGCTCAAACTCCCTGGCACACAATGGCAATATTATAAAAAAAGAAAAAAACACCTCCCAATTCCCCATTTCTTCTCTGGAGAGATACAGATGAGGGTATTGTGTGTTCAATGGTTTCGTTCTTTTGCAGTTTCTTAAGAAACACATGTTCTGCTTTGCATATTAGAGTGCTAAAAAAATGGCAGGACACTGTAATTATAGTGGCTACTAAAAAGGAAAGGTAAATAATTGTTCCAACAACAAAGACACTGTAGTTCTAAAGGCGGACATCAAGGACAGAAAGATACAATGGGTTCTAAGAAAGAAATAGAAAAAAATTTAATCTCGGAACATATACACACAAATTAACAAAGAATACACAAACCCAAAACAGTTTTGACAGAAATTACAATTTTTGCCACAGGTGACTGTTATTTGTTTGTTCGTTTTTTCCATAGAAAACAAGTTCATAAAGCCTGGTTGCTTACAATTTCAAACCTCAACAAAAGATATGAACGCATGCAAAGCATACAGAGAAACAGAAAACCATGGTCAAATTAGAAAAACAAAATAAATCTATAAAAACTGCCACTACATTCATGGAAATATATTAATTACCTGAAAAAGTATTGAAAATAACCATGTTGAAATGAAAAAGCAGACAAACTGACAACTACATAATACCAGGAAACCTGTGCATGGCCAAAATGAAAATGCAAAGAAAAAGAAAGTATAAAAATACACAAAAGAGCCCTGGTCTGTGTGGCTCAATTGGTTGTACTGTCAGCCCATAAACTAAAAGGTTGCAGGTTTGACTCTGGGTCAGGTCACATACCTGAGTTGCTGGTTTGGGCCCCATTTGGGGCATGTATGAAAGGCAACATTGATGTTTCTCTCCAATGTTACCCCCATCTCGTGTTCCTTTTTCTCTAAAAACAATGAAAATGGAATGGTTTTCTTTTTTTTTTTTTTTAAGATTTTATTTATTTATTTTTAGAGAGGGGGGAAGGGAGGGAGAAAGAGAAGGAAACATCAATGTGTGGTTGCATATCATGAGCCCCCCACTGGAGGCCCGGCCGGCAACCCAGGCATGTGCCCCGACTGGGAATCAAACCCGTGACCTTTTGGTTCGCAGGCTGGCATTCAATCCACTAAGCCATACCAGCCAGGGCCCTATTAATATTCTTAATGTTAAAACTGTCCATTGATTCTTTTTTTTTCTTCTTCTTTTAGTACAGTAATTTCAACCAGTGTGCTGTAAGAATTTTTTATTGAATTTACTGGGGTGACATTGGTTAATAAAATTACATGGTGTCAGAGGTAAAATTCTGTAACACATCACCTGTATATTATATTGTGTGTTCACACCACAAGTCAAGTCTCCTTCCATCACAATTTATCCCCCTTTTACCCTCTTTTCCCTTTCCTTCTAGTAATCACTATATTGTTGTCTGTGTCACTGAGGTTTGTTTTTTTTCCTTAATCCCTTCACCTTCTTCACCCAGTCCCCTTTCCCCTCCCCTCTGACAGCTATCAGTCTGTTCTCTGTATCTGTGAATCTGTTTCTATTTTGCTTGTTAATATTTGGTTCATTAGATTCCACATACATGTAACTGAAATCATATGGTATTTGTCTTTCTTTGGCTTATTCTACTTAGCATGATAATCTGCAGGTTCATCCATGCTGTTCCAAAAGGTAAGGTTTCCTTTTTTTTTAACTGCTGTGTAGTATTCCATTGTGTAAATGTATCACAGCTTTTTTATCCACTCATCTACTGGTGGGCACTTAGGCTGTTTCCAGATCTTGGCTATTGTAAATAACTCCCCAATAAACATAAGGGTGCATATGTTCTTTTGAATTAGTATTTCAGGTTTCTTTGGATAAATTCTCAGAAGTGGAATTGCTGGGTTATAAGGCAATTCCACTTTTAACTTTTTGAGGAAACTTCATACTATTTCCACAGTGGCTGCACCAGTCTGCATTCCCACCAACAGTGCACTAGGGTTCCCTTTTCTCCACATTCTCACCAGCCTTTGTTGTTTGTTGATTTGTCGATGAGAGACATTCTGGCAGGGATACACGTGATTCTTGAAGATGTGACATGTGTGGCACAAAGTAAAAAAGAAACTGGACTTCACCAAAGCAAGGACCTACAACCAAGATGACTCTATCCAGCAAAGCTATCATTTAGAACTGAAGGACAGACAAAGTGCTTCTCAGACAAGGTAAAGCTGAAGTTCATCATCACCAAGCCCTTAATATATGAAATATTAAAGGGACTTATTTAGGAAAAAGAAGAAGATCAAAACAATGAACACTAAAATAGCAACAAACTCACGACCATCAACAACTGAATCTAAAAAACAAAAACAAACTAAGCAAACAACTAGAACAGGAATAGAATCATAGATAAGGAGATCACATGGAGGGTTATCAGCAGGGAGGGGGAAGAGGGAGAAGAGAGGAAAAGGCACAGGGATTTAGAAGCATAACTGCATATGTACAGAATAGACAGAGGGATGTTAAGAACAAGGAGAGGCAAGGGGGAAGCCAAAGACCCTACATGCACAACCCAGTGACATGAACCAGGGGGAGGATCGCTGGAGGGAAGGGGGCAACCAGGCAAAAGGAGGCAAAGGGGGAAAAATTAGGGCAACTGGAATAGCATAATCAATAAAACATACTTTAAAAATAAAAAAGTAAATTGGACTTCATCAAATTAAAATAATTTATACATCACAGGACACTATCAAGGAAGTGAAAAGATAGCCTACCTAATGGGAGAAAACAGCTGATGTCCAAAAAATATAAAAAACTCTTTTAACTCAAAACCAAAGACAAACCAATTTCAAAATAAACAAAAAAATTGATGGGACTTTCTCTGAAGAAATTATAAACTTGTGTTAAAATTAATGAATATGAAATCTCTAGGGACCTTGAATAACCAAAACAATCTTAAAAAACAACAAAGTTGAAGGACTTAAGTTTCTGATATCAAAATTTACTAGAAAGTTAAGAGTGACCAAAATAGTGCAGTCTTGGCCAAAAATAATAGGCAGACCATACATTAACAAAATAAAACAGCCCTGGCTGGTGTGGCTCAGTGGTTGAGTGCCGGCCTGCGAATCAGGGGGTCGCAGGTTTGATTCCCAGTCAGGGCACATGCCTGGGTTGCGGGCCAGGTCCCCAGCGTGGGGAGCACGGGAGGCCACACATTGATGTTTCCCTCCCTCTCTCTCTCCTTCCCTTCCCCTCTCTAAAAAATAAGTAAATAAAATCTTAAAAAATAAAATAAAACAGAGAGCCCAGAAAGAAACCCTTGTATAGATGGTCAATGGTCATAGGACTTGAACAGAAATTTCTCCAAAGAAGATATACAAATGGTCAACATTACATAAAAAGATTTTAACATCACTAACCATCAGAGAAATGCAAATCAAAACCTCAATAAGATACCACTTCAAACCCATAAGAATAACAGGCAATGGTGAAGCTGTGAAGAAATTTTAACTCTTGTGCTGCAACTGGTGTGGAAGACACTGTTGCTTTTCCCCCAAAAAAAACTAAATATAATTACTATGTGACCCATCAATTTCTCTTCTACTATAGGCTCAAAAGAATTGAAATCAGGCATTCAAACAGGATTTTTTTATTAAGGATCTAAAAGATAATTT
Organism: Macrotus californicus; assembly: GCA_007922815.1. NCBI lineage: Eukaryota > Metazoa > Chordata > Mammalia > Chiroptera > Phyllostomidae > Macrotus > Macrotus californicus. The sequence continues at coordinate 6,531 of VMDR010037220.1, read as the reverse complement.
TCTGTTGTAGTAATCTGGAAGTGTTATGCCGTCTTTTAAATACAGAATCAATATTTATGAGAAATAAATTTTATAGTATATAAATAATACATGAATATGAATTATCTCAAATCTGACCACCTGTGGGATAGGCATTAAAATGTTACTGGCAGCTGTCAAGGAGTGGATGGAAGGTGAAGGGATTAGTCTAAGAACATACATGCATGCTCCATAGACACAGAGAGCAGTGTGGTGATGGCCAGACCGAAGGGAGGGTGATGCTGGTGGAAGCGGTCAGAGGAGGGGGGAATGGGAAGATCTCTAGCAGTGTCAACAATAAAAATTAAGCAAAAGGAATATTAAGAAAGAACTCACTCTGGGGTAGAAAAACTCAGAAGAGCAAAAAATCCAAGGAGACACCTATGTGCTTCCCTGAAAATCCCCTTGCCTGTCAGACTTTAGTGTTTCTTGCTCTGTCCATGTGAGTCCCTGTCTGCCTCAAAAGACCAAGAAGGAGAAAGTGCCTCTCCCAAACAATGCAACAGTCTCTGGAGATAACTACAAACATGCAGCTGGGTTTGTTTTCTTTCCGGTAACTAGCAACTGGAGAAAATGTTTTTCAGAAATATTCTCAGTTTCCCAAGCCTGTCCTCTCATTGCCGCTGCAGGTGAGGAGATAATTACTGTCCCGATGGGAGGTGAGGTCACAGAATCATAATCCATATCTCATGCCTCTCTCTCACACAACACTACTAGCTGTGGTGAGCATCACACTGACCCTCATCCTGGCCGCTGAAAGAAGTCACAGGTGTTTTTGACTGCAGTCTGAAAAGCAAAGTATGCAAGCAAGGAGGGGTAGCAGGAGTCTGGGTAAGTGATTATATTGGAAAAAGTGACATTTCTGGGTCTGAAACAGGTTCAGTGCTAAAGCAATACAAGGGGCAAGCATAATACCTGAAGCCCGAGCTGAGGTAGTGAAGAGAGATGGCTCCCCATGCAGAGTACTGTAATCCTACCTGACAGTAGTGGTTGGTATTTAATGCCAGTGGTAATGAGACCTGATCAGTGCCTGAGGACTGCAGGTCTAAACTCACTGTGAAATCTGTAGTTCTGAGTTCTACCTTACAGGAATCACAGGCTGGATTTTCAGGGTTACTACATATAACATCTCACCTGGTAAAAAGGGTAAAATCAATCTACAGACATCATCTAATCCTGTGCAGAAATATCAGTGGTCCCCAACCTTTTTGGCACCAGGAACCGGTCTCGTGGAAGATAATTTTTCCACAGACCATGGGGAATCAGGGAAGAGGAATGGTTTCAGGATGATTCAAGCACATTACATTCAAGCTTACCTTTGCTGTGCAGCACAGGCCGGGACCAGTACCGGTTTGTGGTGGCCAGAGGCTGGGTACCCCTGGACTGTATTTGAATGAAAATTGCTGGAATGGAAATGTTTTACCTAACTGTGGGTATAGAGTGCTTGTAGAGATGGTAATTGCTTCCTACTGAAACATCCATGGTGTGCTGATTCTGGCCAGGCCATTTTCCATCAATTTAGGAAAGCAGCATTTAAGAAAAAGGCAACATTACAGCAATGAGCTTCCAATATCAGTTGTAAGCACAGATATAGATTGGATACATTCTCTGGTTTAAAAATATTCTCATATTGCGGGGGCGGGTAAAAGGGGGATGGTATTAAGAAGTACAGATAGGTAGTTATAAAAATAGTCATGGAAATGTAAAGTCCAGCATAGGGAATTTAGTTAATAATATTATAATAACTACGTAACAGGCGTGCCAAGACAAAAAAAAAAAAAATGGCTCAAATGAAAGAACAGATCAAAGCTCCAGAAAAAATACAACTAAGCAACAAAGAGATAGCCAATCTATCAAATGCACAGTTCAAAACATTGGTAATCAGGATGCTCAAAGAGTAGGTTGAATATGGTCACAAATTAGATGAAAAAATGAAGGCTATGCTAAGTGAAATAAAGGAAAATGTACAGGGAACCAACAGTGATGGGAAGGAAACTGGGCCTCAAATCGACGATGTGGACCAGAAGGAAGAAAGAAATGTTCAACCAGAAAACAATGAAGAAACAAGAATTCAAAAAAATGAGGAGAGGCTTAGGAACCTCTTTAAACATTCCAACATCCAAATCACAGGGGTGCCAGAAGGAAAAGAGGAACAGAAAGAAATTGAAAACTTCTTTGAACAAATAATAAAGAAGAACTTCCCCAATCTGGCAAAGGAAATAGACTTCCAGGAAGTCCAGGAAGCTCAGAGAATTCCAAAGAGGTTAGACCCAAGGAGGAACACACCAAGGCACATCATAATTACATTACCCAAGAAGAAAGAGGAGAGAATCTTAAAAGCAGCAAGAGAAAAGGAGACAGGTACCTACAAAGGAATGCCCGTAAGACTGTCAGCTGATTTCTCAAAAGAAACCTTGCAGGCAAGAAGGGGCTGGAAAGAAGTATTCCAAGTCATGAAAGGCAAGGACCTATATCCAAGATTATTCTATCCAGCAAAGCTATCATTTAGAATGGAAGGGCAGATAAAGTGCTTCCCAGGTAAGGTCAAGTTAAAGGAGTTCATCATCGCCAAGCCCTTACTATATGAAATGTTAAAGGGACTTATCTAAGAAAAAGATCAAAACTATGAACAGTAAAATGACAAGAAACTCACAGGGATTAACAACCAAACCTAAAACAAAAACAAAAACAAACTAATCAAACAATTAGAACATGAACAGAATCACAGAAACAGAGATCATGTGGAGGATTATCAAGCAGGGGAGTGGGCGGGAAGAGAGGGGGGGAAAAGTATAGGGAATAGGAAGCATAAATGGTAGGTAGAAGATAGGCAGGGGGAGGTCAAGAATAGTATAGGAGTGCTCGCTTCGGCAGCACATATACTAAAAAAAAATTGGAACGATACAGAGAAGATTAGCATGGCCCCTGCGCAAGGATGACACGCAAATTCCCATAATTTACACTCAGGATCTCCACTGTCCTAAATTTAGTTTTTCCTGCAAAAATCTATCCACCCACACATAGAATTCAGTCCCCCTTGTAATTGCCTCACAAAAGAGTCCATTTTCGAGAGGTAGGTGCCAATACATCCGACAGCAAATGATTTAATAAACTCTTGCAGGAATTGCTTTTCTTCTAAAGTCCTTCTGTGCTGCTCTGACATTAGGACTCTCAGCTCTTCTCTTCCCACCCATGCAAAGTCCCACCCTGCTGCCCACTCTCTGATCTCTCCCAGGCCCCCTCCCTGCTCCAATTATTTACTTCCTTTACCATTTTTACAGTGATCAATTTGCTTTCCAAAATGTATACCCCACCTGCACAACCTAAACCCAGTCTTATTTAAAGAGTAGGTGAGCCTCCTTTTAAAAACATTTTTTTTTTTTTTAGAGAGATGCGAAGGGAGGAAAAAAGAGTGGGAGAGAAACATCAATGTGCAAGAGATACATTGATCCGTTGCCTCTTGCAAACCCCCAACCAGGGAACTCAGCCTGCAACCCAGGCATGTGCCCTGACTGGGAATCAAACCAGTGACATTCTGTTCACAAGCCGGCACTATCCACTGAACCACACCAGCCACCGCGAGCCTTCTTTTAACATAATCCAACCTATTAAGAGGGGGAAAAGTATGCATGTTTATGTGTACACATGTCTGTCTTTATGTATATATGTGTGTGTACACATATCACATAGTTACTTTCAGAATAATGAAGAGTCCAAGATTTCACCTGAATTGCATAAGTTAAGGGTTCAATCCCCAGTCCAGGGATCAATGCTTCTCTCTCACATCAATGTTTCCCTCGCTCCCTTCCTCTCTCTAAAAGCAATGAAAAATGTCCTTGGATGAGAATTAAAAACAAATTTACAATTATCTAAACAGTTTAGGGAATTTGGGCATGGCTTCTGCAGCAGACAGAGAAAAGCCTGAGACCTCTGGAGTCCTGATTCAGAAGAAGGGGATGGCTGATGGGAAACACAAGTCAGACACCAATACTTAGGTCTCCAGGTCACAACCAGCTCATACCGCCAACTCGATGCTTCACGGAACTCCGTTCAATGACCTGCCCGCAAAACAGTCATAAATACTGATTCCCATACCCATCAGTGACTTCTCCAAGCTCCTATAACCCCCAACTCCACCCCTGCACCCTAATACCTCATTCTTGATTCCCACAGCCTCCGCGTTATGAATACCCCACAAAGTCTCTCGTCCCTGACCTTCAGGCTCCCCGTCACTAACCCCTCAGCCCTACCAGTGACCCTACAGCCTGCCCGCTCAGTGATCGCACAAGCCCTCAGCACTTATCCGCAGGCCTCTAGTTATGAACCCACAGAGTCCCCATGCCATGGCTGACCCCACATGCCCTCCATCGTTGACCTGATTCCAAATTAAATGTGACATGTGAACCAGAAACTCCCATTTATTAACAACCCCCCACACTCCCAGTAAATCGCGATTCCGGCCAACACACCACGTTCGCTGACTCACACCTACCACCCTAGTTCTTAATCACTGATCCGCACAGCATCACCCACCCAACCACAAACTCCCACGGTTGGAACCTCGGTCATTACTGTCTTCATATTCTTCATCCAAAAGGCGATCACCAAAGCCAAACTCCACAGTGGCCAAACCAAAAGTCCCCATAACGGCCCTTCTCCCGCGTCACAGGCCCCCAGTCCGCAGACCCACGCAGGCGCCGACCCACCTGCCGCTGAGCTTCGCAAGACTCCGGGCAGCTGCCAAAGGCCCAACTGTCTTCCAAACCGGCTCCCCTCGCGGCGCCCCGGCCCGCAAGGCCCCTCAGCGGCTGCCGCCAGTTAAGCTTCCGGAGGGTGGGCGTTCTGGCCGTGGGCGTGGCTCTAGGACCTGACTGACCACGCCCACCTCCCAGGCCCAGACCCAAACCGCCAACAGGGCACCCGCCTTTCAGTGCAGCCAATGGAGATTGAAATCCCCTTTGGGACAAGTGGCAGTCTGCCCCTTGGTAAACAACGTTGTTCTAAGTTTTCAGAGGTCGGAGCCTCCCCAAGGCGAACGTAGAGCAGCTCGTGTTCTGTTTAGGCTCTGGAGAAACGGAAAGATGGCGGCACCTGAGGGCTTGGACTGCGGGGCCCCCGTGGGAGCGGCCATCTTACCGGAAGTGCAGGCGCTAGAGCTGAGAACACCCAGGGAGCTACGGTCTTGAGGAGCCTGTGAACAAACAATGGATTGGGTGGAGCCGCGACATTCGACGCACAAGTGAGACTGGAGGGAAAACACTAGAAGACTTGAAGCCCTGGTGACGTTTGGGAATGGAGTGCAGCGGGGTTGGGACTGAGGAAGGCAGGTCTGCATGAGCTTTATCAGACGCCTGTTTGAGGGGTGGAACAAATGGTGAGCGCAGGGCTTTGGAAATCGAAGCCCACTGGCTTCACGGGACGTGACGCCACACTCACAGCATACAGCCATGGGGACGGTAATGTCCGATTTAGGACAGAGATGTTCCAAATCATGTGTGTACCTGACCCTTGTTAAAAATGCAGACACCTGGAGTCCCGCCTCAGATGTTTTCATTTAAGTGTAGGGTAAAACTCAAGAATTTGCTTTTGTTGTTGTTTTAGGTTTCTCAGAGAATCTGTGGCCTATGATAGATGATCATAACACTCCTGAAATGTTCTCTGGTTACAAATATTATGATGGGTGGTGACTCCCCTTTGTACTTTAGTAGTGGCCCAAATTATACACTGAAAAGCCTTCCCTTGGGGAAGGGGGAGTCTCCCCCGTGACAGTCTATTACTAGGCTTTATTTTTCTTCACATGAGTTGTTACTTCCCCACATTATGGAATTCATTTACTGTCTCTCTTTTTCAGTAGATTATAAAATCCATAGAGGCTGAGATAGAAATTGTTGTTTCTTAGCCACTCATTCTGGAGAATTGTGTTAGAGCAGGCTGAGCAGGCTAGGATACACCCAGGCTACATCACCAAGTCAGTCTCCTGCTAAGGTGATGTAAGCTACTCATGTAGGGCTCAGTCACCATCCATCCTCACTGCCAAGATGTCAGAAATGAAAAGAATGTAGATTTTACCCCTGTTGATAACCAAATGTGTCAACACTATATTAAATTTAATAGAATAAGTCCTTTAAAAATGAAACATTTTAAACTATATTCATTGACTATTTATTCAAGGGATATGGCCAAGAATTAAAATTAAATAAATTTTATGTAATGTTAACAATTAGGCAGAGGGAAGGTGGGGTGAGGACTGGGTGGAAGTGGGTAGAGCCAGGGGTGTGGGGGGGAATGGGGATATCTGTAATAGTGCCAACAATAAAAAATAAAATAAAAAAGGGAAAAGACTAAAATAAATCCAGATATCTGAATTCATAATTTCTTTTAAATATTTTACTTATTTATTTTTAGAGAGTGGGGAAGGAAGGCACAAAGCGAGGGAGAGGAACATCAGTGTGTGAGAGAAATATCAGTTGGTTGCCTCTCACACAACCCCAACTGGAAACCTGGCCTACAACC
>VMDR010037219.1:0-10288 GCA_007922815.1 Macrotus californicus | reverse complement strand
AGGCCTCTCTCAGGAAACAAGAAAAATATCAAATAAAGAAGCCAATTTTACACTCAAAGGAACCATAAAAGAAAAAAGAACAACAAACAAAACCACAAGTGAGTAGAAGGAAGAAATAACAAAGATCAGGGCAGAAATACATGAAATAGAGTCTGAAAACTACAAAAGAACAATGAAACCAAATGGTGTTTCTTTGAAAATATAAATAAGATTTACAATTCTTTAACCAGAATCATCAAGGAAAAAAAGGGAGAGGATTCAAATAAATACAATTAGAAATGAAAAAAGAGAAGTAACAAATGACAACAAAGGAATACAAAAGATTGTAAGAAAATATTGTGAACAACTATATGCCAAAAAATTGGACAAAGGCTAACTCAGTGCATGCTCAGTGCAATACTTCCTCCTGCTGCCATCTTGCCCCGGAATGGGGGATCTGCCACCAGGGGCAGGACACTCTGCACATGGGGCAGAGCGTTTGCAAGGCCTGGGCTTGGTTGCCCAGACACTGTGCCTGCCCACTGCTTCTGATGGCTAGCATCCCCTCCAGCAGCCTCTCTTTTTCCTGTCCCTCCACCTGCTCATAGCAGTTCGGCCAGGCTGTTGGTATCACTGCTATATTAAAAACTACGGAATTGGTTCTAAATATTTATGCTTGAATTTAGTGACAGTAAATAAATTGTGGTACAAATATTGTATGACCTTAAAGGTTTGTCTTCAAGGTCTAGTTGCTTAATTTTCAAATGTCCGCAAATAGTGATAAATTTGCTAACACCTCAATGTACAATATAAATTAATGTTCTCCCTCAGTGTTTCAAATGATCTTCTTGATAATTTAAAGCAGAAGTTTAAAGCGACTTTTCTTCTTGTATGACTGGATCATTATTACATTTATAATGTCTAATGGTCAACCTACAACCTCTTTGGAAATAAGAGAAAGTGCTAACTACATTTTTTTCTCACATGTGTTTGTGTCATTGGTGTTAATCTTAGTCTGAAGTTTCATTGAAAACATTCTTTTTAAGGAATAATTTAGAAAACCAGGTCATAACATCTGAAAACCTACTTAATCAGGAGCACGGGCTGCTATGCATTACAGTTAGCTAGAAATAAAGAAAAAGCAAGGGTGTCGTCCTCAACATCTCTGTGTCCTGGAACTTTCACACTTCCTTCCTGATAATTCACTGATAATAAACATGTCACTCAAACATAAGGTTTGAATTAAGAGGAGGCGCCATATTGTCTCATATGAAATATAAATATGATTTACAGTAAAAAATTATAAAAGGTCAATTTCACATTTGAAAAATGGCCACAACAATATTTCCTGTTTCACAAATGCTCCCAGAACTTCACCATTCTCCCATCAAAAGCTATAGTCTATGTTTTCCTCTGCACAGTTGCAGGGCTTTTGACTGCCTTCAGTCACAGTACTCAGGGACTCCCAAGGCAATCTAGCTTCCTTTTCACTCCCTCGGGGATGCTTCCTTTTGACCCCATGCACTGTGCTGGCAGGCCATGTGTAGCTCTTCCTGGCAGCTGCAGCCAAAGTCTCAGCTGACACACAGCATTAACGATCATCCTTTGAGCATCTCTCGCTATGCCATGTAAGAAAGAGACAAGCTGTCCCCATTCAGCTCAGTCCAAATTTCACATTTATGAGCTAAATAGTTGTTTCACAGCACTAAATTTGAGGTGATGTGTAGTGTATTTGATAACTGGAACAATAAATTAATGTATTTTCCTCATGTTTCAATGCATAGTCTTGCACACATCACTTGGAAGACAATTAACCCAGATTATGACTATATTAATTAAAATTAAATGAAGGTTTGAGAAAACGGTGAAAAATACTTCCTCCTGTCACTATTGTATAGCATGAGCTACTATCTCACATGATGGAAGTCCCTATGTATACAAATATTGCCTTGACCCACCTGTCATTCTGCAAAGGAGTCCACCATTATATCGTTTCTTGGACAAATATAGTCTTATTCTGTTGAAATGAAGAGGCTAATATATTAAATTCTTATCATATATAAATGATATTTTTATAAACTCTTGTTTTTTACTGAGCTAGTAGGTAAATTAGAAAAATGAAGAGATTAATTTATAAAAGAAGGATTTATATGTGTGGTTACCTGAGGGGTGCAGAGAATGGATTGTATATACAAGGTTGAGGTGATACAACTCTGGGAACTTTAGTGAGGACCAGAAATATCAAAGATGTGTGTAAAAGCTTTGAAAGTCGTCCTTAGAGGCTGTAAAGGAAAAAAAATCTGTATTATAGACAGACATTTTTGTGTGTGTGGGAATGAGCTTACTTACCTCTGTTCAGTAAATTGGGATTCCAAACATATTTTAATTGTCCTCTCCTGCTCTTTCAGTTAGGAGCTCATTATTGTTTAGTAAATGTTATGGCTGCTATTGCATACATGATTTATACAAGTATAGAAAGGCATCAGCCATAGACTAATGTCACTGTTTCCTTGCGAATTTAGGCTGGTTTGGGGCACTAACACTTGGATAGGTCCTGGACAATTGAAAGGGTAGATAGAGGTGAATGTCAGAAATTCATAAGACCATCACACACTGAATGTAGAGAATTAAAATAAGATATATAGATGGGTTGCAGGTCCCTGCTGCAGTGAATTATGCTATGAATTACTATGGAAATGATGAAAATTTGAGAAATGTAAAATAGAGTGTTTCACTCATGTTGAACTTGAAGTTACAATAAACTGCCTCATGTGTGATGTGTTGATGCTTGTTGCTGACATCTTTGTTACTGGTAGATGTTTTTGTAGTGAAGTATTCAGTTTCTTGACACTGTGCTTGTTAAACCAACACATTCAATATATTCTCTATCAAAGCGGAGATCCATTTGCTTGTAAATGTCACACTCCTTCAGCAATGCAGACTTCACACAATTTTTGCTTATACTGAAATATGATTCCTAATAATAAGATGAATACTTTGAAAATATAGTTTTCTTTTCAGATTCCTTTTGACATCTAAATATACTGTGTCATGTTTAACACTGTTTCAATAAGTTATATAGGCAATATTGTAGTAATTTAATATATAATGAATTTACAACATAATATGCACTGAATGAAGTCCATTTATGTTAAGCTGGTCATAGTTTGTGATTTCAGTTATAAATTATTTCCAAATCAATTAATGCTTCCACCAGGAGACAGAATTATTCCATTGAGTTGGAAGTGAAACTGCTACCAGACCAGTTTGGGTTCTTCATGCCTTTATAATTGAGAGACAAAGAAGGGGACCAGTGTACTGGCTGGAGTGATTGATCCTGATCATCAGTGGAAAGCTGAGCTGCTACTCCACAATGTAGGTATGAAAGTAGTATATTTATTTGCTTGATTTATAAAGACAGAAATATAAACTCCTTATGGCAGCTAATATAAAACCAGTAAACACTAATTCACTCTAGCTGCAGTTATTCTTTGTATTAAAAATACAAAATTATAAAAATGTGAAAAATGCGACATCCTGCAAATTCACATCTACTTAGAACTACAACAGCTCACTGACTCATTCAATAAGTATTCACACCATAGATTTTCTAAACGAAGCTTAAAAAAACTGTATCACTGGGGGATAAAATTGTTAAGAGTAACCTAGAAAGTACTGTCCTTTAATGTAATGTTTGGCTCTGTAAATTTACTTAAGGCAAAGAAACAACAAGAGCACAAGAGAAAGAAAGATAATCTGCCAAGTGACTTCTGGGAAAAAATTAACAGTATTTCAAAATAATTGGCTAAAATATGAGTTACTTCTGTAGGCACAAGTATAAGTTTAAATAATGCATGACAAAATAGTGCTTTAAATACATTTAAAGCTTACAAATAAAAATATATGATGTTTTTCGGAGCTAGGACTGAAGGAAAATTTTCAGAAAATATGAAGAGAGGGAGTGGTGAGGTTACAGTTTAGTAGTGGAGGAATGACAGATACACAAAAATAATAACACAAGTCAGAGAGTAACTGCTGCCACAGCAAAATGCAGAATACATTTCTGTGGAACATTAAAAAGGCAAAGTTTATACTCTTCTAAGGAATCCTGAGTCTTCCCAGAAATGAGTGTCTTTGCAAATTATGTGCTTCACAAAAACAATGAACTGCATTGTGACATTAAACAGACACAGTGCGAATTCATGCATTCTCCCCCTCACACACTCTTATCCAGACTTTTTTATAATGAGGAAGGGAAAAAGAAAAAGAATATACATCCTATATTTTTTCTTTCTCTGACTTCTGAAAAAGACTATTTTTATATCAATCTCTCCTCATTAAGACAATTCTACATTATATAGATGGGGTAAAAAGTCAAAGTATCAACCAAATAATAGCTCCCACTTATTTTGTGGGATAAACGCTTTGCCATCATTCAGCCAGGTTTTACTGGTGACTTTAATAACTCTTGCAAGGAACCTTTGTAGACTTGCTAATTTACAGTGGCCAAGTCAAACCTACCTTCCTCTTCTGTCATGGGGGCCACTTCCCCCTTGCTAACAACAAGGCAATTTTTGCAATGGGTCAAAAACTGTAATTGTTTGTAAAAGAAATTATGAAATTTTTATGTGTTAAAAATTGGGGTTTAGGTTTCCAACGCACAATGGTGCCCCTCCTTTCTTTTCATAACACAATGCTTAGCGAATACATTAGTGCATTTTAAAATCTGAGTATGTCTTATCAGCAATACCAATTCCCACTGCCTATAATCATGCTTAAAGTGTGGTCATTTTTAATATGTAAATTAAATTATTGTGGCATAAGATTAAAATTGAAGGAAACTTCAATAAAACCTTCAATAAACCCTTAAAGGGGTAAAGCTGGAAGAAATTCATACAATTTTGTAAATTCAATATAATTAAATTGTTCGTGCTCTCACTTGATATTTTTAAAATATCTGTTACATAATATCTCTCAAGTAGTTACTAACACCATCTTTTATGTGCTTTACCAACAGCAACTTCAATTAGCCCATAAAGTATCTGATTTAGATTTTACTTTTAGAACAAAAACCCACCAAAGATCTTTTAGTCTGTGGAGAACTGCATAGAATCCTTTTCAGCTCCTAGATAGAAATCTTTGATCATTTCTGACTGCATTTTATGTACTCAATCTTCTGCTACGTCTTATTGATTCTTTCTTTGAACTTTTAAAATGTTATATTTCACATCATTTCCTGTATTAACACCCTGGGTACAGGTGTTGTTTCCAAAATGTCTGGATGACTACAGTATTCCCTTAGCCAAACTGACTAATGGGCCTCCTTGTGCAGAGTCACATGAGTAATCTAAACTATTGCTTGTACCAACAAATAAGGACAAAAGTACCAAACAGTATCACCCATGACAACAAACTCAAATTCTCATTCTAACTTCAGAGTCTCTATGCTGAACATACCTTACTTACTAAGTTCCCGATACCGGTACTTTCCCAAGTGAACTTCAACATTGTTGGACTAATTCTTTATAGTCATAATTCTTAACCATGATGTATACGCATATAAGGATGTATTGAATACATAGTAACTAATTGTTACTAATAAAATTAAAGTAGCATGGTTTCATTGATAACACACAGGCTTATATTAACAAATCAAATGAACAGGGCAGTTTCTCAGTATCAAAATTTACTAATGACACAGATGATAAGACACAGGCAAAAACTTACAGAAGTCTGAAAGTATCATCATAGTTCCTCAGATCCTGTCTCATTACATTAGGACAGACTTTATTCAATATTTAACCTATGAAGTTCAAAATGATAAATATGGGATATCACCTACATGAAAGGAGCTACTTCAGTCATGAAACATATCCAAAAATTATGCAGAAGATTTATATCTGTAGCAGATTATGACTCAGAAATTCATAAATTCTAGATTTATTTAATATGAGCAAGCTACAGAGCCCAGGTGTTACTGTTAAATATGTTTTATAGATAAGAAATTAATTATCTTTCTGATATCAAATATCTTCAGAGATTTGACATGGACATTTCATTCCTTTACTCCCCAGAAACATCAGTCCTTTGGAGAGAAGAATGGTTTGCATGTAGTCACTAACAATTCTGGTCCCAGTTCAGAAGTAGTTCATTCTCATATTTCAGTAAAGTCTCTTGGGTGGGAGAGACAGAGGGAGGCTACAGGAAGACCCCTGGGGGTAACAAATAACTGAGTTCAACCATTATGTCCATGTGCATATTTATTCACATAATCTACTGGATGTCTGTGGCATCTAGAAAAAAAGCTGAGAGTGGATGGTTTTCTGAAAGAGGCTGTCATCTTTTACATCCTCAGAATCTACATGCTCAATGGAAACATATGAAATCACCCCATGTTATATAAAACAGTGGGGGCTAGTGGATTATAATCCCGTGAAAGATCCATGCTGCACATACAAAAAGTCAAATTTAAATGTTTAAATTCTCTACTGACCTCCCAAAACAATTCTCTCAAACATTTTTAGTGAGAGAACAACAAATTGTTATTCCAACAAAAGAACAATTTAGTCTTCATTACTTTAGAAAAATTATTTAGAAAGTAATTAAGAAATCATTTATTCTGGTATATAAAAATGAGTAAGACATGATCCTTCATGAGAATATATAGAAATTTTCATACTGTTCAGGAAAGGCTAATTATCCTATGACCATGATAGCAAGTAGAACTGGTTTATAAACTACTTAAGCAATAAATGACATTTTAAATTTTGTTTGTCCTTTAGATTGACTGGTAGTTGATCAATGATCAGCTATGGTTTGATCTCTATTTTTTTTAATCCTCACCTGAGGACATTTTTTTTCATTGCTTTTAGCAAGAGAGGCAGTGAGAGAGAGAAACATCAGTATAAGAAAACACCAATCGGTTTCCTCTCATAAGCCCCCAGACCAAGGGTTAAACCTAAAACATTTTGGTTATGGGATGATGCTCCAACTAACTGAGCCACATCGGCCAGGGAAACCTCTGACTGTTTTTACAGAGCACTTGTTTCTAAATATGTTCTACGATCCTAGGATATGTAACCAAATAGGCATTTGCATAAAATCATTATATTAATCTTCTGTAGCTTATGTGACAAATTATTACAAAGATAGCCATTTAAAACAACGGGAATCTATTGTGCCACTGTCCTGGAATTCAGGACTCTGGTATTCAGATTTCAACAGGAACACATCGGCAATTGGTCTGACTTTGACTTGGGTCCCCTAAAACATTGGTGCACCTGTCAACCTGTGAAAGAAGAGTCGTGTAGTTTAGTTCATATTTTGGGATCAAGGTTGAATTGTTGGTTATAGGACATTTTCCCAGCCTCTGCCTAGTTGAGTAAGCTGAGGGCTATTAATAAGCATACATTTTTACCAACTGTGGTGGTCACTTTCTTATCATGAATTTGTCAATATCCAAAATATCTGGAAGAAATTCTGGTTACTTTCATATACTCATAGTATAATTAAACTTTTGAACTTGATAAAAGGAATTTTTTTCTTAAAATAACAGTGGATGTTACAGGAAATTTTTGACTTGTGAAAGTCAATAAACATACATTAAAGAGGGAGCTCTAGAAAAATTAGAAGATAAAATGCACAATAGTCAGCTTTTGAAATCAAATCAAGAGAGATATAACTCCACAATAGTCTCTCTTAAATCATTCTCCTTTTAATCTTCTGAAACCTACCCTTCCTGCGTTGCCTCTTTCTCAGCTTTAACAGTGCACTCCACCCATGCTCCTTGTTTTGTCTGTGCTCCTTCTTCTGACCTCCCAGTAGATTTATTCTTTCTTTAGAGTCTCTGCAGGAAAATAACAGTCTGCTGTAAAATCGTTACATTCTAAGGTAAATCTTTATAAATTGAATTCAAACCCGGCTCCAGACCTGAGTGAAGTGCTTTAATTAAGGACTTCCTTAAACTTCAGAGACAGAAATTATTGAAAAATTCAGGATAATTAGATGCCTCGTGTCCTAGATCTTAACCAACTAGATCACTTAATAAGTAGCTATTTAAATTAGAGAGAAGAAAGGAGGGAAGAAGGAAGAGAATCATGGAGAGAGGTGACAGAGAGAGAGAGATGTGAAGAGGTTGAGGGGAGACTGGGTAAAAAAGGTGAAGGAATTGAGAAGTACAGATTGTTAGTTGCAAAACAGTCATAGGGAGGCAAAGGACAGCATAGGGGATGTAATCAATAATATTGTAGTAACTATGTATGGTGCCAGGTGGGTACTGAAAATATTGGGGGGAGCACTTAGTGAAGTGTATGATTATCTAACCCCTATGCGTCCACCTGAAACTAATACAAAATAATATTGAATTTTAACTTTAATTGAAAAAAATTAAAAATAAAGTTAAAATTTTTAGAGTAGGATAAAGATTATAAATAGCCCAGCTATTTTTTTAAAAATGAATTGAGAAGGAACATACTATCTAATTCCATTTCAAAAGCTTTTCACTTAAGGGCATATTCTACAAAGTTAGGAAATTAAGATGAGAAATTTACTACAAGAAATAGTGTTATGGGGTATTCTTCTGTGAAGGTAATAGCCAAATTAAAGGGAGCTTTTGACTTTCTCAGAAATAGAAAAATAAAAAAGTAAAATCAAAATACAAAATTGCCAATTAAAAAAAACACCACAGAAACATAACCAGACATTTCTAAAAAAGTCTTAAAAAGTAAACAAGCTAGATAATACAACTGGTTTCCACAATAAAAGTTACTCCGTTCTTAGAAGTTGTGAGCCTATGAATATGGGCCTCTGTGGAAACTGCAAAGTCCCGTTGGAAGAAGCAGTGTCTCGTGCCGCATAAGAAGCAAAAAGGGCATCTCTACAGAATCTGTCCAAGAATATTTTGAAGGCAACATTAGCACTCAAAGTTTCAGTATTTTCTCTAAATTTCCAAGAAATATTATTTACAGATATAGGTAGACAGTAATTCAGCATCTTACTGACAGGATACCACTGCCACAGATCATCAGATCTTCAGTGTAAATTTTGAAGTTATTTTAATGGAGAGTAGGAAGGCAAATTAACCAGTACTACAAAGAAAGAAAAAAAGAGATTTTCTTTAAAATAAACATGTCTATTGTGCCAGTATATGAAATAACAGAACAAAAGATAAACTTGAATGCTCAAAGTAAGTTGTAGAGGATTTGCCAGGAAAATGAATTGTAGTCTTGGTTTGCCAGAACGTTCAAGTGGATCACATCTCCAACTTTCTTAAATCCTTTCCCAAGTCCAACCTGTACCTCCTTTGGTGGACATGACCAAAAAGAGGCATCTTTCATCTTGTGATATAACAGCCAAATGTAATAGGTAGAATTTACTTTTAAGATCAATCTTTCTAATAATATACTATAGAAAGATGACAAACTTTTTAAAAAGTCTTCTGAAACATGATCAGATTGCTGCAGATCTTGACATTATTATACATACACTATATGTGGTTCAAAAATAAACAAATGAAAAACAGAAGAATCATCTATGGTTCTAGAACCTATAAGGTGAAAAGACTTTATGGATACAAAGTACGCGGAGCGGTACATATAAGAACGCAGGTTGATTTTTCCAAGGTAATCAAAATCTTTTCATCTGTACATGAAAGTTTAGGCTGTGATCTGAAATTATTACTAGCATGACACATATCAGGGACCTGCTCCATATCATAGCCTCTCTCCTGATATGGTAAGCACGACTTAATTTCCTTGCCTCAGAAAAATTTCAGCCTTAGTAAAATTAACTACAGAACATAAACCCTCATACTAGATTGCCATTAAATCTTGTGGTACCATATGTAGTTTAATTTAGATTGTTCACTGAAAACAGTCAAGATGTTTTAGGCAATTGACTAACCAATTATAAAAAATTATTGCTTTTTCTTATTTCTATTATCATCCACAGCTACAACACTCTCAATTCATTATATCTATTATCCTTACCTATGGAAGTACTTCATAATTAATTTTCTTTCTGAGGATTCAGAAATATCTATGTACAGAGCCTGACATTTTTGACACTATCTACAAATTGTGAAGTCATATTTTTGTTTTGTTGTCTTATTTTAAAAATTAAAAGTGACAATGCCAGCCTGGGGATGCAATAACTAACCTTTTACAAATTCTGTTCTTCATCAGAAGTCAATCAACTCCAATAGCAACAATTACGGCCTTTTTAAGAGCATGCTAAATTACTAAAACTAAAAGTGAAAATACATACACTGGTCTCTATGCAGTGTATTATTGAACAATTATTGCTTGATGCT
>VMDR010037218.1:0-10287 GCA_007922815.1 Macrotus californicus | reverse complement strand
GATCTGGAGATGACAAAAGTATGAGTCATCCAAACAGGGTTCAAGTTTGTTAGGAAGCGTGAGAGTCAACTTTGAAGGACTTCAAAGACATGTGGCTCTGAGTATTGATTACATGAGAACAACAGATTACAGACCCATGAGTATAGTATGCGAACTCACTTTTGTAAAAATAAACACATGTATGTCTATACTTGAAATAAATCTAAAGGTATGTTCTCCAAAATATTGACAACTTTGTTTTTGTTTGGCTTGTCTGTAGTTCTTGACTTTGCAGGATGAATATGTATCATCAATTTTGTTGAAATTTGACAAATTATATTACGTTAGACACATGTATAAACCCTTGGAGATTTATTAGAGAATGTGCTTGTGGACTTGACACCTTCCTTTCTAGTCAATGTTCTTCCCTTCAATAGACAGAAGCAACTTTGTGAATTTCATTTGTCGATGGTTTCTGTAAGTCACCATATTAACTTTTAGGTAAATTCCCCCAATACTATCCTTACTGTGATAAATGTGAAAGATCTACAGACACAAAAGTGTGTGTATCATCATGCAGGACTGGGAAGGGCTGAGTACCTGCTGAGACACTGGCAGTTGCATTTTCAAAACAGTGTCCTTAATGTTACAAATTGATTCAGCACCTGAAAAAATTTGAAAAGTAACTTTCCTATTCTACTAACCAGATCAATTTAACTAGCACTCTGCTTTGAGGAGTAATGCATTAGCTGCGGATATAAAAGACATTTGACAAGAGTTTTCATTTTCTATTTTGTTAGTTAACTTTTAAATGCAGAATTGTAAAAGGCAAAACTGCCCTACAAATATGCCCAAGAGGGGACTTCGACTCACGAAAAGTAGAACCTTAGTTGCAGTAAAGTCTTCAGCAAATTCTGTTTCAGCTATAGACTTTGGGTGTGGCAAATAATCTTATCTGAACAGGCGTGCGTGCGTGCGTGCGTGTGTGTGTGTGTGTGTGTGTGTGTGTGTGTGTGTAGAGTTTCTAATGGAGACAAAGGTGAAAGGCAGGTAGGTGTGTTATCTGCCTCCCCGGGTCCTGCTAGGTTTACTACACCCCGATCTCTGATCTCTGCCCTGTCCAGGGCAAAGATCTCCGTGACCATAGCGAATAGCACCCTTTGTGCTCAAGAAGCACATTCTATGTTTGCAAAAGAGTTTTACAACGCTTCCCCCACCAATAAATCAATATGCAAAATGAAAAGTGATCAAAACTCTATTAAATGTAAGGAATAAGATTTCTACTACTCCTGCCTATAAATCAAATGATGCCCTTGGAGAACCTTTGAGAGATTAATAGTCTTATGATCCACGTAAATAAAGAATTAAAGCTGATTTCCTTGATTCCCATTTCTAGAGTGGTATGGTTTCCATTAGGACAGAAGCTGTCTGGGCCTGCCCATGGTTTGTTCAATGCCAAGCTGTGTTTCTTGGTCCACCTTTCTTCCCACTCTCCTACTGTAGTGTGCCCACCATATTCCTGGGCCAGTGACAAGTGCCCATTAGTGATTGGACAGGTTCACTTGGCATCTACCTCCATCTAGACAGAGCAATGCTCATGTGGGTGCTTCCTGATCTAGAGTGATAAATAGGATGCAAATATCTTCAGAGGGAATATGAGTGATAATGCCTCAGAGCAGTAACTTTTTGCTTAAAGCTTGACAGTTAAAGGTAAGGAACCACAGACACACTTCGGCTCTCTCCAACGTAAGGTGAGTAAAGTTAATTTCCTTCAGATTACCAATAAGAAAAAGAAAGATGATAATTATTGGGCATGTGACTAATAATGATGAGGTTTCACAAAGCAAAGAACATAAGACAGTTTCTCTCTTTGTGGCCTACTGCTGAATGCCACTTTTCGTGATCAGACCTAATATCACACTAAGGGTTGCAGTAATAGTCTTAGAAGAATCAAATAAAGAATGCATTTATTTTTCAGAAATACTTTGTTTTACTGTTTTACATGGTTTGGGAAGGAAATGAGTGTTTTTAGTGTATAAAGTATCATTTTTTTTAGTTTTTTTAATCTCTTTTGATATCCTTTTAAATGTTTTATTCTCAGAACTCTTAAAAAGTAAACCCATGTCCTTTATGATAAAGATCTGAATGTGACCAGGGGCTATGGGTGTTAGTTACCATGATATCAGAGTCTCTGATTTGGATAATTTGGTCAAGCAGCTGGTCACATTAATGGAGAGAAATTTCAGTTGATCAATTACTTCAGACCTGGTGAGCAGTGTGGAGTTCAAATTATTTAAAGTTCAATTATATCCAATTCAACATAACAAATGCTTCAGAAATCAGGAGAATTTCGATGAGTTGGCCTGGCAGGTAGTATAAAGATGGTAAATTTGTAATCTAGTGTAGGCAATGAATAAAATGCTATAAAAATTAAAATTTTTATAAAAGTCAAAGCCAACACAGTAGAAGAAAAAGTTCAGGCATATGTTTATTGAAGAGCCCACTTAGTTACTCTTCCTCTGTAATCTCACATCTAACTTCAAAAATTGTATGATTTATGTTATCCCTGAATAAGAAATAGTTGAATAAAAATTACGAAAGTCAAAGAGAACCTAGTTAGATGCGGCAAATACTCATTTTAGTTATTTTATTTTATTTTATTTAGGACGACAGTATGGATACAAAGTCCATTCTAGAAGAACTGCTTCTCAAAAGGTCCCAGCAAAAGAAGAAAATGTCACCAAATAATTACAAAGAG
Organism: Macrotus californicus; assembly: GCA_007922815.1. NCBI lineage: Eukaryota > Metazoa > Chordata > Mammalia > Chiroptera > Phyllostomidae > Macrotus > Macrotus californicus. The sequence continues at coordinate 7,550 of VMDR010037218.1, read as the reverse complement.
CGGCTTTTTGTTTTGACCAAAACAAACCTCTCCTACTATGAATATGACAAAATGGTGAGACTCTATTCCATTGCTTTTATAGAATTTATTTTTTAAGACTCTACAAAGTCCTTAATTATAATGAAACAATTATTAGATTTCTTAGCTTACACAGTAAAGATCACCTTGCACTCACTTATCACGTTTGTCTTTTCTTAACCAAGGTGTAATTAATTCAAGAATAAAGGATGTTAAAACATTGGCTGACTTTACAAAGACAAATTGAATATCACTTTAGAATAGTGATTCTCAACTGAGGGTGACTTTGTCCCCTGGGGGACATTTAATAATAGTTGGGGACATTTTTGGTCGTCATAATTGGTGGGAATAGTGCGCTGACTTCTAGTGTGTACAGGGGAGGGGTGCTGGTAAACATTTTATAATGCATGGGACAGCCCCCTGCCAAAAAGAATGATCTGGCCCCTAATAGCGCCTTCAGTGAGAAACCCTGCCTTAGCACAGTGCCGGCAACATGACTATTTGTATACAGTTGCTATACTATTTGTATACAGAACTCTATCACAGTAGAAATACTGAAATACTATCATAAAATTGAAAGAAAATGAAGATGCTTTGCGAAGTTAAATCTTGATTTTCCTGAGTAGATGAACTACGTGGTAGGTGATTCAAAATGTATTTCAAGATTATCAAACCAAATTGTTCAGAGCTGCTTGAAGACTTGCTTTGGGAGGCATATATGAGTTTATGGCCATACTTGGAAATATATTTTGCTGTCATTGGATTTTGCCTATTATAGAATTATTAGAATGATTCTCATATGCCCACCCCATCTCTCTGCCTCCCTCCCAAGCATCACCTTAACTTTATGCTTTTCTCTGTGCACCACTGGTATGACTTCTTGTATTTTCTTTGTAATTCAGAAAAGAGGCAGCAGAAAAGGGTCAATTGAAATTAAGAAAATCAGATGTGTAGAGAAAGTCAATCTCGAGGAGCAGACCCCTGTGGAGAGACAGTATCCATTTCAGGTAAGGGGAGGGGCAACATTCTATTGGATGGATGACCCCTTTTTTTTACCTTTTATTTATTTATTTTTATTGTGTACTCTATTACAGTTGTCCCAGTTTCTTTGTTTTTTGCCTTTGCCCTCTCCGCCCAGCCCATCCCTCCCTCCCACAGTCAACCCCCTCTCCATGTCCATGTCCATGCATCATTCATACATGTTCTTTCACTAGTCCCTTCCCCTTCCTTCCACCATTCTCCCCCTCTGTCCTTCCCTCCTACAGCTGTCAGTCTGTTCCACATTCTCATGTCTCTGGTTCTATTTTTCTCATTAGTTTATTTTATTCATTAGATTCCAGTTATAAGTGAGGTTATATGGTATTTGTTTTTCATCGACTGGCTTATTTCCCTTAGCATAATAATCTCCAGTTCCATCCATGCTGTGACAAAAGGTAGGATGGCTCTTCTTTTAATGATTTTTATGAGGAACTCAATATAGTGGGGAGAAATAAAGATGTTGCAAAGTGATTTATTAAGACCATGACAAGGCATGGAACATTTCTAGATAGGAGTTGGACAGCTTGATAAAATTCTACCTACCCATCTGCCTTCCCTAGAAGGAGACAAAGAAAGGTGAGCAAGTGAGCCCCAGTGGCCAGACTTGCCTTGGGCTCTGACAGTGTCTTCCATCAGACATTGCCAGGCATATCCAATAATCTACAAGATACTAGGCATACCATAAGGAATAAAATGTCACCCCTGTTTTCAAGGCATTTACAGATTATTATAACGCAGTGAGGGTAGTGTTAAGGTAAAGGTCAGAAGAGCAGCCATGGTGCCCCAGGAAGCAGAAGCTTCACTCTTCACTCCAAGAGACCAGGGGGATTTTCTACTGGAGGTGGGTTGGGAAGGACAAGTGGAGTTAAACCCAGCAAAAACAGGAAGGGCAGTGAAAGAAAAGAAATAGCAGATGTCAAGGCACTAATAGGTGAAATAGCGTAACAGATTTGGAAAGCTCCAAGGAGTCCCTATGAATAAAGCAGCCCTGTGAAAGAGTGAAAGAGATGAGTCTGGAAAAATGGGCAGGGCCATATCAGAAGTGCTTTGCACGGCATGCTAAGAACTTTTTATTTTACCCTGGAGTACTTTTGAAATGATATGCTATGGAGAGTATCCCTACAGTACCCTGGGGTTGTGGCTTGAACTAAGTCAAGCCCTACTTTTATTATATCGTGAATAGTTATCCTTCAGATCAAAAGGCAGATGTTCAGACTACCAAGTGCTAGTATGAGAGAACTGTGGCCAAAAATGAAATAAAATAAAATAATCTGATTGCTGAACAATCTATACTTCCCACTTTAAAAAAGATCATTACCCGATTGGGAGAAACCAGAGGAGTGTGTGCTCATGAAAGACGCTTCAAATTCATATCCCAGGGGCAGGGGGAACGTAAAGAACACAGCGTTTGGAGCCCCACAGATCCCCAAACCACTGCTTATACTGGGGTAACCATAGAAAACATAGCCTCTCTCTGAGTTCATTTTTCCCTTGAAGAATGGGCGTAGTCATACATTTTTCACAAAGTTGAAATCCCACAAATGGGATTAAAATATTAAAGCATCTAGAAAAGATTCCCCAAACTAGTAGGTGTTTAATAAATGATCTGTATTATTTCCCCACAAAAGTAAATAAACTAGAGAAGGATCTGGAAGACATGGTAATCTGCAAACATTTAAACAAGTGTCTTAAGGAATAGAAGTTGAATTATGGTGGGGATTCCTAGGGTGGAACATGATCTAAGGGAATAAGTAATAGGGAGACACATTTTTACTCAATATAAGTGTGGGCTATATAATGATCAGAATATATGAAAATTGGCAAAGAGGGCATAGTAAAAGTGAAGGAAATTTTATCCCTGAAGATATTTTTAAGGATTGACCAGATCAACATTTTCCAACTGGCTGTAAAGAGAGTCATGTACTGGGTAAGTGGGTAGACCAGAACATTCCTAAGTCACCTGTAATATCTAACATTTGATACTTTCCTAATTCTCTGTTGTGATTTGCCCAAGTGTAGAGGCGTCTGAGATAAAACAGATTGAAAGGTGGAAGATAAGAACAACTAGACTTTTTTCTACCTAATTCCAGAGCTAATGGATATTATATAAGCAAACTCAAGAAAATTTGCAGTTGCGACAGAGTGAACTACGATGCAATTACAGCTAAATCTTCTCCTTTACAGATTGTCTATAAGGAAGGGCTTCTCTATGTCTATGCGTCAAATGAAGAGAGCCGAAGCCAGTGGTTGAAAGCATTACAAAAAGGTAATTTTAAACAGTCATAAAAGGGACTCATTGATTGAGTTCTTTTGAGGTTTGGTAGAGGAAAGATAAGACAGTAAAAGGACTCAAAGCCAAGACAAAATCTACTGATTTTCCTATCCAACCTCAAAGAATATGCCATGTTTATCCTCATTTTGCATTCTCATTGTTACACAGGGGAAGCCTGGGGATCCGATACCCTTCCTCCCTACCAAATCCGCAGTCCCCTAACCCCTCCCTCCCTGCTCTGCACAGAGCTGGCTATTGTGCTTCCCAGCAGCTTCGAGGAAGCCAGGCCACCTGCTCCCCACCCACTGTGCTTGCCTTCCCAGGGCAAAGTCCATTCTAGGTCCTCTTGGGGTTGTGTTAGGTCTGGTAGCTACTGCACTTTGGATGTTTACAGGAAGTTATAGGTAATACTTACTAAGTGCTTATGAGTTGCCAGCTACTGTGTCAAATACTGTGTAAAACACTTTCTTAGGTAACCCTCTTGACAACCCTGTGAAAATGGGTCATACTTGTCTCCATTTTTTCAGATAAGTGAAGTTAAAGAGACACGACCAATGTCATATACCTAATAATGGAGAACTCATAATTCAATTACCCCAATCCATCTTTTTAGCCAATATAGTAATAAGTGCTAGGCTTTTGAGAAAGCTCAAGGTCAGAAAGAAGTGTTTTATAAACTTAACTCCTTTGGTTTGTTGTAGTTTCTGTAATAATTTCTTTCAATTCTCATGAACATTTAGTGAAGTTTTTAAAATGCCAGCCTTTTCAGGTAAGCTGAGCTGAGTTAAACTAAGGAAATGATATTACCGAAGTGCACTGCTTCTTGAGCCAAAAACTGTGTTGGATGCTTTACATACATTTTCTCATATCCTCCCAGTGACTCAGCAAAATGATTATTTTTTCTCTCCATACACTTCCTTGAGTTGGGGTGTAAAGGAGGAGCAGAATTCCCCTAGAATCAAAATAAGAAATCCTCAAGATGAATTTTAAAAAATCAAGAAGGCAAGAGTTGAAGCCGCATGTAGAACCAGCCCTCCTCACCTAGAGACTTGTCTTGAACTATTCTCTACTAAGACCTTGTAGGTTTCGCTGCTATTTTGAGAGATGCTAGTTTGATATTACAGTAATATTAGAATTTCATTTCTTTGGATTTCTCTGTCCTGTTCCCATGAGTTTTAAAATATGCACATAGTCCTAGAAAAGTAGTCTCGTAAGCCATTAACAGGTCAAAGTCATGAACAACAAAGAAGGAATGAAAAATTGATCTATATCAAGGGAAACTAGATAGCTAAATGTCATTTGTGACTCTGGATTGGATCCCCAATCAGAAGAAAGTGAATGATTATAAAGGATATTATTGGAACAACTAGAAAAAAATGAATATGAAATATATATTAAGTAATAGTATTGTATTGGTGTTAAATTTACTGAATTTGGTCACTGTATTTTGGTTATATGAGGGCTTGTCATTGTTAGCAGAAGGTACAGACTAAAGCATTCATGGGTGACATTATTTAGGTCATAATATCTGTACTTGCTCTCAAATGGTCAAGCAAAATATAGCAATGATTTTAAAATCTAATAATAATAATAATAATAATAATAATAATAATAATAATATGTATGTCTGTACAGAGAGAGAAAGAGATAAAGCAAATGTGGCAGTTAAAAATTGAATCTGGGTAAAGCGTATGTGGACATTCATTGTACTATTCTTGCAACTTTTCTCCATGTTTGAAATGCTTCAAAATAAAAAGTTGGGGGAATATATATGTTTACTAGAACATTCTGTTCTTTTTGCTAAGACCTAGTCCTACCCTCCAACCTCTTCCTGCCACAAGAGAACAACAACACGCATGTGCTGTAACCTACTTACTTCCTTTATAGATGTATTTCTAAAATCCTAACACCAAGCCCATCTGTACAAGCATTTTCTACCAGGTTTTTTTTTTTAAGACTGATATAAGTTATTGTGTTGTTCTCACTATATGCATGGCTCCACTTTTCTTTCTGGCTTTTTAACTTCTAAGTGAAAGACTTATATCCTTTGGGAACCATTTGCTCTTACCCTGGTTCCTGGCAGAAATGATGTTTTCATTGTTCTGTGATAACAGCACTTACTGAATGTGTTTTCTTCCTGCCTGCTCCCCAGAGATAAGGGGCAACCCCCACCTGCTGATCAAGTACCACAGCGGGTTCTTCGTGGACGGGAAGTTCCTGTGCTGCCAGCAGAGTTGCAAAGCCGCCCCGGGATGTACTCTCTGGGAAGCATGTAATGTGACCCTTCTATTGGGTGGACCCTGGGTGGATGGTGCCCAATTAGGCCAATCTGCCCCATGCCAGAACAGCTCGCCAGTTCAGGAAAACAAGGTGTACCAGATTGATTGGCATCGTGAAATGTCAGCCTCAAAGATGCTATCTGGCAAATGAAGTCTAATTCTAGGGTCAACTGAGTCATGCTGATGAAAATAATAACAATATTAACATCTGCCATTCTTTGACTCCATGAGAAATATTTTTTACCTTTGAATCATAAAGCAAGCAAGGAGCTGTTTATCCCCACCCCCATAATTCTGCCTGGTTTCAAAATAGACTCCAAATAGGTAGAGCGTGGTGAACATATCACTATGGTTCATAAATTAAATCATAAACTGAAACAAAATATTCTTTTAAAAAGGCGTCAAAAGATAAAAGTTAAGTAACACTTTTCATCACCATATATAACAAAATGATGAATGGCCAAGTTTTAAGAGATATATTTAAAGTGGCTTGCCATTCTCTATATGGTCTTTGATTTTCTAATAGTATTGGAGAAGGTAGCAAAGGGTTTAATGCAATGTTATAGTCCCGGGGAGATCTGCCTGAGACTTTATCTAGGAACAGAAGAGAAAGCCCATGGAGTGGTTTTGAAGGGATAATGGAAGGAGAGAATTATGTTATTTTCTTCTTGGGCCTTGAGTCCCATTCCTTCACCAGGATACTTACATGAGACAGTCTTACGTATTTTAGTTCATCACTGTTTAACAACGTGAACTTGCCAATAAATAAATAGGACAACTTACTTTGGTAACAGTTTTGCAGCCTGGACAAAATTTGCTTGGATTACAATGTCTTTAAAGAATTGAACGGAAAAAAAAAAAAGGACTTAATAAGATCAGCTGTGCGATAACACCCCATAGACTGCAAAACACAGAGACATAGGTAATGTTCTCCAAGCTCACTTCACAGCAGTACTGACACCTGACAATTCTGTTAATGTTACCGCTGGTCACTTCACACCAAAAACAATGAATAAATATTCATTGTGTTTTCCATTTCAACTAGAATACACAATGAATATTTATTCATTTTAATTTGATCACTGCCCTGTATATTCTTGTAGTGATTTAATGAACTTCACAGAATTTACTGGATCTTCCCTCAACTGTGAGGCACTGAAAAGTAATGTCTCCTTACAGCATTAATCATTCCCCCCAATTACTCCACCCATGGTCTAGCATCATTACCCAGCAGGCCAGGTTTTAGCTCTGACCTTGCCCTAAATCCCAGGGAAAGAGCAGGAGAAATGCCAGAGAGACCACTGTTTTGGGGTTATCTTCCTAGGCCCTGGTTGGTTGCCACCTACCATATGTCCTAGGTGCCACAGGCTCTTTGCCATCCTCTGAAGAAAACTACAGAATACAGAGGTATCATGGCTCACAAGCAGCTATGATATTGTCTAACTGCCCAAGTGTAATTTACTCCCTTGGCCTCCTTTGTTGAGCTACAGGAAAGCTCATGGGCACAGAAAGGAAACAGTTGAGTGTCTTTACTTCCTTTTGTCTCCAAAATGCCCCGGACCACCCTCTTTCCAGGATATGTATCCTATAAGCAAGTTGAGCATACATCCCACTTTGGGACAGTGTCAGTCTGCAGCTGGTGACCTGGCATAATTACATTAAAAGCCTATCTATTGCTGTCAGGAATGTTCCAGTTTGGTCAATAAACCATATGTCCACCCCATTTATAAAGCATATAATGGCTCACACTCACAGCCTACATATAAATCTATATGTGTGGGTGAAAAGAGAAACCAATGATTATCATAGAAACTAAAAAAAAATGCATGAAATAGGTTTGTTTGTTTCTAAATCATCTATTTGTAAGCATTTTGTATGGCCAATTAAAGATGAATCAGACATGGATCCTGAATCCTAGAGTCATAGGTCCTACCCAAGGGATT
>VMDR010037217.1:0-10288 GCA_007922815.1 Macrotus californicus | reverse complement strand
GTAAAATCTCAGCCATTTCTCATAGCAATATTTTTGCTGATATATCTCCTTGGGCAAGAGAAAAAAATAAATCAGAGTACATCAAACTAAAATGCTTTTGCACAGCAAAATGAAAGTGAACCCACTGAATGGGAGAACATTTTTGCCAATGATACATCTAACAAGGGGTTAATTTCCAAACATATATAAAGAACTTATACAACTCAAAGACAAACAACCTACTTAAAAAATGAGCAATGGACCTGAATAGACATTTCTCCAAAGAGGACATACTGATGGGCAATAGACATATGAAAAAAATCCTCAAGTCACTAATTATCAGAAAGATACAAATTGAAACCACAAAGAAGTATCACCTCAGACCTGTCAGGATGTCTATCATCGATAATGATGTGGAGAAAAAGGAACTCTCATGCACTATTTTTTTTAATTACTTTATTGTTGTTCAATTACAGTTTGAATTTTTCCCCCATCACTCTCCCCCCACCCCAGCCAATCCCACCCCCCTCCCCCGCTTCCACCCTCCCCCTTGGTTATGTCCATGTGCTATTGATGGGAATGCAAACTTGTGCAGCCACTGTGGGAAACAGTATGGACTTTCCTCAGAAAATTAAAAATGGCTCTGCCTTTTGACCCAGCACCCCTATGTTCATTGCAGCACTATTTACAGTAGCCAAGATCTGGAAACAGCCCAAGTGTCAATCAGTAGAAGAGTGAATTAAAAAAGCTGTGGTGCATTTATACAATAGAATACTACTCAGCCATTTAAAAAACAAAAAAGGAAATCTTATTGTTTTGCAACAGCATGGATGGAACTGGAGACTATTATGCTAAGTGAAATAAGTCAGTCAGAGAAAAACAAAAACTCTCTGATCTTACTTATATATGGAAATCTAAGAACAAAATGAACTGATGAAAAAGATATAAGCAGAGGCATGGATACATGGAACATACTGACAGCTCTGAGGGGAAGGATGGGGGACTGGATGAAAGAAGGTGAAGGGATTATCCAAAAAACATAACACATGACACAAAAGCATAGACAGCAGTGTGGTAATAGCCAGAGGGAAAGGGGGTGAAGGAAGGTGGAGGTGGGGAAAGGTGGGGAAAGAGGGGATGGAAACAGACCTTGCTTGGGGTGACGGGTGCAAGGTGCAGTGTGCACATGATTGTTTTGTTTTACACTTGAAATCTGCATGGCTTTGTAAACAAATGTCACCCCAATAAATTCCAAAAAAGATTCTCAGTCCACTGGGGGAAAAAGTTTAGGTGCTTTATCAAAATTATTTGCAAGCTATGGGCCTAAAATAGTAATCCAAAGAACTTAATTCTATAGCCCATGTTCTCATTTTGCTACTCTGAATTCATCACGTGCTATATAAGTGATTAGTCTTAGTAGTCTCTTCTTACAAAATGACAACTTTTGCCTTCTGGTCCAGTAAATTTGTAAGTCAAAATTTATTTTGACCTTATGTTGTTTAGAGAATACATGGTTTTAAATTGGGTAGGATAGCAAGGTTTTCAAGTCTGAGCATCTGACAACTGTTTTGAAACTATTTGAGTATAAGAAAAACTAAGTTTATTAAATGCATGAAAAATATGGTTATGAAGTCAACTTCTTAAGTACCTTCTAATATCACCACAATCCTTTACATTTGTAGAATCTTTTCATCTGATACACTGTAACATTGATCTAGTGGATAGACTATAAAAGTTGGAACTACAAATTCTTAGGCTTATCTGATCTGAGGCCAGAAACATTTTTCAACACTTTCAACCTCAGTTGCTTTATTCATAAAATGGGATATTCAACAGCAACAATTGAATAATAATACTTATTATAATGCCTTCTTGCATCAAAATTTTGTTCAAGTTTTAAGTGAGAAGACATGTTATAAACACACTAAAAATCTACCCAAGAAATTGGGTAGCAGTATCTGACAATTCCAGAGACTGCCTCCTGCCACCTCTACTCAGATGTCTCAAACACGTTTTGTACTTGATAAGACCAACGCCGAACTGCTCCATTCACCACATTCCCTAGCACAGGAATTGGCACAACCATGTACTCTATACTTGCTTTAGAACCCTGGTGAGTTTTTTTTTTATTTTTTAAGATGTATGTATTTATTTATTTTCAGGGAGATGAGAAGAAAGGGAGAAAGAAAGGGAGAGAAACATCAATGTGTAGTTGCCTCTTGTGTGCCCTGACTGGGAATTGAACCAGCGACCCTTTGGTTTGCAGGCCTGCGCTCAATCCACTGAGCCACACCAGCCACAGCAGAACCTTGGTTTTCATATTTGTGCCACCCACAATTCACTTGCCACATCCTGTCCATCACAAAGTCGGTTGAATATGCCCTGTTAACTCTCAAAGTCATCCCTGTCTCACCACAACCACTCCCCCCACCATTTCTCACCAGACACTTGCTGTAACTCCAAAGAGAGCCCTCATGTTTTTGCTTGCCTGCCTTCTGTTCTCCGCTTTGTAGCCAAAGTAAAATTTTAAAATTACAAAAATGACCACATTGTCTTCCTATCTAAAACCCTACAATAGTTTCTCAGTGACCTAAGTAAAGCCACGACACTGCCTGATCACCGTCCCTGCCTCCCAGTTCTTTCTCACCTCAGGCTACTCCCCACCTAGAGGTCCAGAAGTCAGCATTTGGAATTGCTACAGAATTGCCACATACCACCTCTTCCTCACACCTTAGCCACAGCATGCTGCTCTCTTTTCCTGGAATATTCTGAACTCTTCCTTATCTGGATAATTCCTAGTGATCTTCAAAATCTACTTCTTGATATAATACTCCTTTTTTTAAAGATTTTATTTATTTATTTTCATTTTTTATTGTTGTTCAGTTACAGTTGTCCCACCTTTCTCCTCATTGCTCTCCCCTACCCTGCCACCCCCCACTCCCACAGTCAATCCCCTCCAAACAACTGTGGTACATTTACACAATGGAATACTACACAGCAGAAAGAAAGAAGGAGCTCCTACCCTTCACAACAGCATGGATGGAACTTGACATTATTTCTTTAGCAAGATTTGTCTCAGTCCCTTGAACCAGATTAGATCCTTCTGCTAGTGAAAATCTAACACTTTTTACTTTCCTTCTGAAAATATTCATGACACATAAGTTTTTTTAATAGACTTGTCTGTCTTGTTTATATTTGTACCTTACAACCTAAAGCAGGTCACACACAAATACATGGATGTTCAAAAACAGACTTTCTGATGTAACAGATAAATGAATAAATAAAATAATAATATTAATCATTTGGTTGGCTAGGATAAGAATTAATATATTGTATCTTGAGACACACTGAGAAAACTAAGCATTGACTGTGGGTGTTACTGCAACTTGTTAAGTATGCTAGTGTTTCATGTAAAGTTTGAGAGTAGGGAGAGTACCTTGTTTCTTTCTCTTTATCCTGAGACCCAAAACAGAGCTCATATAATTATATGATCACTTGTTACCTCCTTCAGAGAACACAGCTGGAACACAAATAGTTATGCCAGGTATGTTTCCAACTTTCAGGATACTTGAGAATTCTTTTGTAAAAATTATACAAAAGAGTAACAAAAACTTTCCTTGGATTGTCTTCAGGAATGAAAAATATTTTAATTGTTAAGCAATCCAAATTCAAGAGCTACATATGGTGAGGATAATTGCAGGGACAAAATACTGTTTTTGAAGTTGGACAGAAAGAAAAATAACAAAACAACTTCTTGGATGAGTCTTAAACTCTTCGAAACCATTCTTAAAGAATTTCAAAACCATTTAAATGGAATAGAAAGACTTCGAATGGCAATAATCATTTGATCACCAAGGGACAAGTATATTTATATTAAAATCAATCACTGGACCAAGGGCATTATTGCTAAGCTCCAAAACACAGCTGTTTTATTTCAGAAGCTACAATTTTGTGTCTGAGTAAAGAAAGTGGTATCTGGGCCTCACTTCTAATTCCACAGCTGTTCTCTTGGTTGATGGATTTATTTATGTGCTGATTTATTTACTTATTTATTGTATTTATTTAATAAATGCATAGTGATCAGAAATTATCTGCTAGAGAAGGGATATATAACAATGCCCTAAAAAGATATTACCTGTGGGATGGGATTCAGGGCAAGACCCAAGATCATAACCACAGACAGCAGAAGTCTTGGTGCATAAGAGCATGGTCAAAGTTTAGTGAAAGAAGAACTCAAACTGGCTGCAAAATCCTCATTTCTATTATATAAAAAGCACTCTTCCTCATTATGATATATTTATGTTTGCACTAAGGAATTTAGAGCATGTTTCTTTGTATTTTAATAATGCTTCACAGGCTATGTTTGCTGTGAATGTTATTATTTTTTGCATAATTAAGTAATGAAGCAATTAGCACAGCAGGCACATGTCAACTAGATAGTGGTTAAAATTTGTGATTAACTAGAATTTTTTGCTGTGTTTGCCAATATTTTCCTTCTTAACAAATGAAGCTATACTTTTTTTCACTCTGAAGGGATTGAGTTCCCACACACTTGAAGCTTTGCCTACATAATAATAAAACTAAAAGAGTTCAGCAAAATGTCTTGATGACATGAAAGCATGCATTGAAGAGCTGTCTGTCAAGATCTGTGAAAAAAACTACTAAGAACATCATGTAGGTTAAAAAAACATATGGAGGAATAAACATTTTGGAGGATATTTAATTGACAGCTTACTCCTCTACAATCCACCAAGTAATAACATAGCTCCTCAACGTTTTTTACACTGTGCTTATGTACCCTCTGACAAATTGACAACCCTCTACAGTTGGAGACTTGCAGAACTATGAGCAGGAAAACTGGCATTTACAAATCTACCTTTGTGATTCCATTATGTAAAATAACAGAAGCGAGAAGGCAATTCACTCAGATGCCAGGTCCACCGTGTAACTTCATTCAGTAGGTATGCATTGTGGACCTGCCCTGTGCCAGCACTTTGTTCTACTCTCTGTGCCAAAAATGAGTAAGACATGGAGTCTGCCCTTGCGGAACATATAGTCTAGACCAGTAATTTTCAAATGGTGCGCCGCAAGAAGTGTTAAAACTTGCAATACCTGATCTCTTTTCCCTTAGATTGTCAAATAGAAAAAAAAATGATAACAGCCAACACAATAGCCATCCCATGTAAATGAGTCAAAATGATACTTATTTTTTGTCAGATTGGCAAGAAATACATATTTTTAGTGAACCACAGAATTTTAGTAATTAGTTTACAGGTGCCATGAGTTGAAAAAGGTTGAAAATCACTGGTCCAAGTTTGATCCACAGTTAAATCACAATACCATATGAATACAGAAAAGATTTCATTCCTGTCCACTTTTTTCTTTATTTTTCCAACAAATATTTATTATTAATTAAGCCATGATTCAAGATCCTAGGGTAGGAGGTACCCTTCACCTCCCTGGAAGAAGAATGGAAGGCAGAGGATAGGTGGGGGGCAGCCAGCCCTGATCTTCCCAGGAAACATGCCTTCTGTCCAGTTGTTGTGCCAGGCTGACACCCAGGATATGGGGCAAAGGGACTTGTACACACGCCAGTACCGTTCACACATGGAGACATCACCCCCGGTAGCAGCGGTGGAAGTCCAGGTAGTCTTGCCATCACTTCCTGGTCTGGTCCTAGTTGGGCTGTCCAAGGCTGCGGTCTGGTAGTACTGGGTTTTCATCCCGATGTCTTCTGCCATGTCGCTGACTCCTAAGGACAAAGCTCCTCCAGCTCAGTGTTACCCTGGCCTCTTCTGGTAAAAGCATTAACCTAAGACCACAACTTCTCCAGCAGTTACAGTGCCTATTTTGTTTGTGTATAAGTAGGTTAGCTTGAGTCAATCACTGTATAGGGGAAAAAGGAATTCATCTATGCTGTTTTTACTACATCAGATTTGGGATTATTGAAGTGTTTGAAGTGTTTTAATCCCTATCAGTAGTCCCGAGTTATGATAACGATCACAAAGTTCTAGGATCCAAAGTGAAGAGATTAGCTCTTGGGTACATCTGCTGACAGTTTGGGGAAGGAAAAAAAAAAGACCCAGTGGAATACCTGCATCAAAGCAAAAATAAAGTACAAAGAAGCAGACACTGGAAGATAACCATTCTTCCAAAACACAGACAACTGATACAGGGAACTGTAAAGACAAACCAGAAAAAAAATACACTAAAATTGAGATGTTAGGTTCTATTGGCTTAAGTGGTAGAGGAGAAATAAAGTGACTGCAGTAAAGTCAAGGTCAGGGCAAAAAGTTTGAAAGGTAAGTTTAGGTTGAAAGTCTTCCCTTAGCATTTCTTCGACCTGTCTGGAGAAGAGCTCCTTTTCTCCATGCTCATGAGCTGTTTTTATCATTCCCATTTTACTGTTTGAGTCTGAAACAAAGTATGAAGTGTCATAAAAATCTCCAATGTGATTAAGACTCTGTCTGGGCTTCAGAGAGTGGAGTCTCTAAGAATAAAAGGCCAACTGGGGGACAGATGTGTTTATATTTGGTATCATAAATTTAATACAACCTCAACACGCACCTCTACATGGTCAGTTCCACAATAGATGCAGTAGAAAACTAATTTGCAAAAGGGAGACACTTCCCTGACATTCAGAGAGGGATTTTGATTCTCTAACTAAAGACTAGATACTCGCTTTACCAATTTTCAAGTTTATTCCCACGAGGGTTAAATTTCATCTAGATCCTAAAAGAATCCTTTGGACAGAATATAATATTACTCCTAAAAAGAGGGGCAAATATGATGTGTGTATAGTTGTCAGTGTGATGACAAATAATTTCCTCCCTAAGACTTTGAGAATAATAAGCCCCATATATAAATAGTGTATACATACTGAGGAGGTTACATACCTCCCTCTACTTCAAAATGGAAAGTTCTCCTGGAAATCAAAAGGGTACTTGCACCCAGCAGGTGCTTCATACCTGCCTTGGGCTTGTATAGAAATGAAAGAGACCATTAAAAGTGTTGAAGATGTGCAGATTATTTAAAGCCATACCCACCATTGGGAGAGAGGGCTTGCAGGGGGAGTATGTGTAGAGAGAAAGAGAGGATGGCTTATAAAAAGGAAGTGAAAACAAAATTACACAGCTTGTCACTTTGCCTGATTCCTCTTTAGTAATATTCTGAGAATGTTTTTAAAGCTCATTTTCCCAGAATGAATTTTATAGAATAGTCTCCCTTTGATGCCTCACATACCTGAGAGTACTCCAAATGCTTAGCATGCACACACACCTTGGTATTACTGAATAAAGCCTGGAAAAAAGAGTAAAGCCTGGAAAAAAGAGATACCACAGGAGTTTTTGTGGTATTGATCTTGGGAAGAGATCTCCTTGGTAGTTGAAGATAGAAAATTTTATCAGTTTTTTTTTTTTTTTACTTTACTTACAGAGGAAATAAAAGTGATAAAAATAACTTGAAGACAACAGAATCAAGAGGTCTTCTTTTTTCTGCGGGATCTTAGGGAACTACTCCTTTCCACATAGTACATTTTTAAGTACCAGACAACAAAGCTTAAGAACAAAAGAGTTGGCCTTTTATAGTGAATAAAATGGTTCCTTCCAAAAGATATGAGGGGCACACCTACAGTGTCTGTGCTCACTTTAAAATGGGGTATGCCCAGCTCTGGCAGGGAGCACTGCAACTCCACCCCCTTGGCACAAAGCTGTGTCTCCCCAATCTTCTCATTGCCCTTGGGCATTAACAACACAAGAGCATAGTGACTTTTTTTAATAGAGTCATGTCAATAGTTGTTTATCGGGCTGAATTATTAGACAGAAAGTCCATGCGAACTCAAATTATAGGAACTAACATCTTTAATAGCAGATAAGAGTAATGAATGCTTCTAATTTAACTCATCCATCCTTAAAACTGACAAGTTTGTCTGCCTTGTTTGGCTACGTGATTGGGCTGAGAAGGGAATTATTCTGTGCCAGCTAACAAGGGCAGCCTCTGGAAAATGACCCTTCACACAAAGAGGTTGGTTTTACTACCTCCAGGGCTGGAGTTTGAGTCGAAGCCTTGCTAATGTGTCCTATTGTGTGTGCGTGTGTTTAGCTAATAATCTTAATACTGAAAAATAGAAAGGCAAACCTTCCACATAACTCTCATAGCCACACATATGTATCACACCACTTCCGACACATTCACATTTTAGACTTATGGATACTTTAAATGTAGCTTTTTTAATAACACTGAATGCTTTCAAAGATTGATTATTCAGCAATATTTCTTTCTTCCCTCTGTGGTTTTAGCCTACCCTGCAGAGTGTGTTGCTGAAAAGTCTTATAATATATTGAGCCTTCACTGAAATTTATTGTCCTTTTTAGATGACATATATAAATACCCTAAATGAAATGTTGGCACCACCATCAAAGTACTAAAATATGTCATCATTCCTCTCCAGCAATTTCATATTTTACATGTGTTTGATGTTAATGTGAATATTATATTTGGACTTAATAAATATATGGTAAGAAGAAAAGTAAATGTCAATAGGCTTCTTGAACCATTTCATTAAATGGTCGTGTTGCATAAAAATGCATCATAAACATAAGAGGCATTGTAAATCTTATTTATCAACATTATATAGTTTCATATCCTTAAATGATTTATACTTACATAAATGCATATTTCCATGGAGAGCAGGCTAAAGTTATAAAGCAAATTCTTCAGAAATATGTCACAAGAGGAAAAGTTTTATGGTAGTTGTTTTGGGGATGCAGTTATTACTAATAGCTCATGGTATAAACTTTTCATTTGGCTTCTTGCTCTGAAAGACATTGTCCAGACACTGGAAAGGTCACCTGAGGAGCAGGTTGATGATATGACATTCATTTTTTGCTACATGGGATACCTATCTCCTAGGAGGACTATGGAGTGAAGATAAGGAAAAGAGATCACTGAGGAATGACATTTCTACAACCAATGTAAGGTAATCATCCAGAGAATTAAAATGGAATCTGACTGAAGTCCTCAGGGTTTCCTTTAGGCCAGCTGCTTAGTTAACCCAGCAGATCCAATTACCTGGGCTCTGTGTAGATCTGGCATTAGCTCATTCAGGGATGTCAGTTGGCAACCCCCAGTTAATCCTGTAATGTTGAACCCAAGGAAAACACAAGGGGAAAATAAAATGAGATTGTCTTTCTGGAATGGCTGCTCCAAAAGGCCCCATGCCCTCCAGAGCCCCTGGAGACTGACAGGCAAGCTTTCCAGCCCAGCTTTCCCTCCATTGGCATGCTTTCAGGGACCAAAATAATCTGTGGCCTTGTGTAAATCACATTTATAATAGACATTTTCTCCAAGTAGCTGCCTCTCTTTTCCTCTGGGTACCTGACTCCCACTGACTTTAATTGGACTTCTGCATGGTCACCCCAGGAGAAATGTCCCCAAATGCAATGGGCTGATGGATAAAACTTCAAAGTGTCACTGTTTAATATCCATACAATGACATGAAATGAAATGACACAATTAATGTCATTATTACATCACTGAACTACATATTCCTTTTAATGTGAGGATCTTATTAAAACTTTTCTGAGAATTTTTTTTCAGCACATTTCATACTTAAAAATCCAATTAGCATAAAAAATTTCCTGGAAAGAATAACCAGTGTTCTGTGTTATGAAGCATAAAGATAAAAGATAATGAAAAGGAAATGAAAGAAAAGGAATCCACCTGCTAACACACAGCCTGAAAAACCAGCCATTGTCATTCTCTACCAGAGAAGAGCTCTTAGAACTTCCTTGTCCTCAGGGTTGGGGGGATTTTACACCTAAGTTTATATAAGAAAAATATTATCGATTCAGAATCTAATTAAAATATTCCTTGAGGTTTGCTGTTGAAAGCCTCTCTCTACAGTGCTTCATTTTTGCCCTGGCCAGTGTGGCTCAGGAGGTTGGGTGCATCGCCCTGCAAACAACAGGTCCCCTGCAGAGAAAAAAGTTGCTGGTTCGCTTCCAGGTCAGGGCACATGCCTGGGTTGTGGGTTCAGTCCCTGGACGGGGTGCATGGGAGAGGCAACAGAGCAACGATTTTCCCCCTCTCTTTCTTCCTCCCTTTCTCTCTCTCTAAAAATAAATAAGTATAATCTTTTAAAAAATAAATGAATGAAGTGCTTTATTTTCTCTGTATCCATATGAGAGTTGACTATTGCCATTTTTTTTCTATCCTTTCCCTATTAAATCACAAATACGTCCCAGGATCAAAGAGACTGATTTTCCCCTCAAGAAGAAATCTGTATCCAACTCTGTCCTTCTGTATAATA
>VMDR010037216.1:0-10288 GCA_007922815.1 Macrotus californicus | reverse complement strand
ATTCGATTTGCATGTCTCAGGTTCTGACAGGATGAAAAGGAGGAGACTGGTAATGGAATAAAAATGGGAAGCTTGAACCTCCTGCCAGGAACAAGAGGTGCTAACACCTCCGGGAGGGCTGCTGTGTTGGTTTCTGCACTGACTGCAGTTAAGAGGAGAACAACAAAGAGCTGTCCAGCCAATCCAACGTTGTGTGAGAAATAATGTGTTTTTTAATGCTACTACATTTTGCATGGTTCTTATTCATGGCAATTTGTAAGTGAAGCAGGAGACAATCCATGATCTGCCTAGGGGAATTTTGCTATCATTGAAGCACCTAAAGAAATTGTTATATATCATGTCGTCTGTGTTTTCTGAATTTTCTTACAAAATCTGCTCTCAGTTATGATAGTGTCCTGCAAAAGACTTCTCTTTGCCACAGAATACAGAACGTCTACTCTTTATTGGCACATAGTACAAATATTGCTCCATGAAATAACTTGATTTCCCTAAATTTCAGAAATCTTATTTTTGGGACTATGTCAAAACAAACTCTGCCAAGATTTTAGCAATGATGCTGGGGATTTCATTACCAGTGGGAATTTGATATATTTTTTTCTCATTCCTTCCCAAGTGCTTCTAAATCAAATCAGAGGTATTGTTTAACTAGCTACTAAATAATATTTCAGATAATGTAGTAAGCATCTATCCAAATGAGCAAATAATCAGAGTAGTGGTAAATAAATGGCATCTTTAGACCACATTTTATGGCAGCCCAATTACCTAGTTTGTCTTTAGAATTCTCATAGCAGAAATGAGGTGACTATTAAACATGTATGGACACAATCAATTATTTAACACTTAACCTTTAGAGTTAGATATCTTTCCTGTAAAGAAACCAGGCAATGCTTTTACAATCACAAGAAAAGAACTAAATGTATATATCCTGGAGATTTATCATGAGCAACTGGCTCACATGATGATGGAGGCTGGGAAGTCCTATGGTCTGCTGTCTACAAGCTGGAGACCCAGGAAAACCAGTGTGCAAGTCAGTCTGAGGCCAAAGGTCTAAGAACCAGCAGAACCAATGGTGTAAGTTTCAGTCTTGTAAATACCAGGGAAGATGGGATGAGATGTCCTAGCTCAATCAGTGAAGCAGAAAAAAAGGTGGAGAATTCTTTCTTATGCCTTTTATTCTATTTAGACCCTCAACCAACAGACTGATGTTCACACACATTGGGGAGAACAATCTACTGAGTCTATCAATTCAAATGCTGATCTCATCCAGACACCCTTACAGACACACCCAGAAATAGTGTTTAATATGGGCACCCATGGCCAGTCAAGTTGACAGATAAATTTAACCATGATACGGATTAATATATAAAACACTGCATAGGCAGAGGTTCAAAAATCCAGGGTGAAAATGGTGATTCCTCCATCTAAGTTACACTCGTATTAGAGTGTATTGTAAGGAAGCGATGGGTTTAAGGGTCGTCCTGTTGCATTTGTTTTTCCTCAACGTCCCTTCAAATGTGAAGGCAGAGCCACTCTTGTCTTCTCTTTAACAACACCTTGTTTCCTCTTGAGGGACCTTTAGAGTTGTATCATACTCCAGGAATTCATGGAAGAAAGATTCAGTTTCAGAACCTTGGGACTCCTGCTGATCCTCTAGGAGAGTAAATGCTTGGGTTCCCTAGAGCCCTAGGACTTTCCTAGCTTTCCCAAAGCACAACAGACCAGAGCCACCTTAAGAGGCAGAAAGCCTTGCACCTTCTACAGATTCCATAAGAAGCCTGGGCTGTAAACCCAGGTTTTCTGCTGGATAGTTATCAAAGTTCAGGCAAAACTGGTAGAAGTTTGCCATTGAATGGAGATGAATCAAAACCTTGGTTCTGCTTCTTTGAAGATGGGTTCCCTTTGGCAAGATCCTGGTGTCTCTATATTTCAGTATATCAAATATAAATGGGGTAATAATACATATATCACAGGACTGTTATGAGCATCAAATGGAAAAATATTTAAAATAAAGCATTTACCATAGACTTTTTGAGTTCAGATTATCAATCGAGTTATAAATCCTATGGGAAACAAACATTATTACAAATAAAACATGTGAAATACTCTTAAGCTCTAAAACTGTCCAGCTTCTCTGCATCAGATAAATCAATGTATTGTGAACATGTATAGCTCCAGGACTACTGAGGTTTGCAAGCATTATGTTCATATCAGAGCTCAATAGATAAAAATTAGCCCAACCCATTGATTCTCTGTGCATAGAACTGATACTTCCTTGAAATCATTATGAAAATCCAGACACTTAAATCTATGACATCTGGTTTCTGGGATGTAAGTACACAGTCATGGTGAAGTTTTCTGTTATAAAGGCATTTTTATAGTTGACACTTTTCCTCCCGTTAGGCTGAGTTGCCACTTTATCAATACACTTGTTTTGGGATCAATTGGAACATATTTTGTTCCACAGCCAAGGTCATTCTATTTATTCTAATGTCTGAAACAAAGCTGATGAGATCATTGTGGTCCTTCTATTATATAGTTATGGGGACATATTTCTCTTTAATTTCTTTTTCTAAATCAGTGTTTGTTTACGGCCAGTTTAAATTAAAATGCCATTAGGGACATTTTTAGGTTTTGGCTTCATTTTCTCAAATGAATGGATGTGAAATGGGGGTCCAGACACAAACAATTTGAAAAAGCTCCACCAATAAATTTGAGTGCATCCCTGATTAAGAGTCAATCGTGAAATCAAATTGACCCAATTCTTATCAATTATTCTTTGAAAGGAAAAACTCAGTTATAATCTCACTCAGTTTCCTGAATAATAATTTTATGTTTTATGCATTGGCAATATCTTTTTCAGAATTTATTGCATCATTATCATTTTGCTTTGGATTAACCATAAAAAGTCACAAAAAATTAGAGCACGGTAGAATCAGAGTATAAGGAAGATAGTACTGCTAGTTACTTTTCATGACAGGATCGCAAAGCTCTGATTTCAAGTTCACGACTATGCTGCTATTGAACTTATCTGACATGAAGGCATCCTTTTCAGAGTTCTTGATTATGGCCTTCAAATTGTTCTTTTCTCCCTGAGAAAGAGGGAAAAGAGAGACACTGTCCACATGCGATTAGCCTTTTTTGTCACTACGGTATTTTTAAAATATGTTAAAATGCCTGGTCAGAAATAAAAGGGAGTCAATGATTAGCAGGTAGTCACAATCATCTGTTTGTTGGTATGGATATATTGTGTAAATCACATACATAATTTACATATGTTTACATATACATATGTTATATGTATATAGACATAGACATAGCGTGGATGTGAGAAATATTTATATGAATAAATATAAGACATGAGCTTGAGAAGGCATCTTTTAGAATAATACCACTTCTAGAAGTTCAGGATTTCAGAGGTCAGGTGACTTCTAGATTGACAGTCTGGGCAAAAACAACAATAACTGTGTTGTAGTATAATTGACATACATAACTGCATCTATTTAGATTGTGCAATTTTGTAGCTCAAACCATCACGACAATGAAAGTAACAAACTTAACCATCACTACAAGAGGTTTCCTTTTGCCCTTTTATTAATCCCTCTCTCTTAACTCTGTCTTTTAGGCCACAGTTGATTTATAGTCTGTTAATATTTGTTTCATTTTATTCAATGATATAAAAATGTAATAATTCAGTAAGTTATTTTTTTCATGTCTTATTTTTAACATAACATTTTTCAAATTTACATATATTATAACATGAATCAATCATAGTTCATTTTTTAAATGCAAATAATATTATATGGTATAATTATACCACATTTTATTATCTACTTATCAGTGACTGACATGTGGGTTGTTTGTAGCTTTGGGCATTTACAAATAAAGTCACTATAAACATTTGCATGTAGCCATCGTTTGGCCATATGCTTTATTTCCTCTTGGAAAAAGCCTAGGAGCAGAGTAGATGGTTCATATGGAAGGCAAGTACCTTTGTAAGAAACTTCCCATCAGCAATGTACATGAGTCCTGGTGCCTCCACATTCCCATCAGCACTTGGTGTGGTCAACCATTGTAATACCACACGCAGATTGGAACCACATTATGGTTTTAAGTTGTATTTCTGTAGTAACAAATGAAGTTGAACTTCTTGTCCTGGGTGTATTTTATGCATCTTATTTAGTGAGATGTCTGTACATTTACCCACTTTTGAAAATTGGGCTGCTTGTTTTCTTACTAAGTTTTGGAAGTCCATTATGTATATTTTGTATGTTCTAAATCAGATAATGCAATTTGCAAATATTTTTTCCTAGTCTGTGGCTTGTCTTTATGTTCCCTTAACATTGCTTCTTGGCTAACAGAAGCTTTTAATTTTGATGAAATATATATATTTTTCTTTTATACACCCTGATTTGTTGTAATAGCTAAGAAATGTTTGCTTAACTCCCAATTTCAAAGATTTTCTCCTTTGTTTT
Organism: Macrotus californicus; assembly: GCA_007922815.1. NCBI lineage: Eukaryota > Metazoa > Chordata > Mammalia > Chiroptera > Phyllostomidae > Macrotus > Macrotus californicus. The sequence continues at coordinate 5,816 of VMDR010037216.1, read as the reverse complement.
TGTGTACTAGAATTTCATACTTTTCTATATGTTTTTGAAGCATTTTAAATTACTTTTTTAATACAATGTCCAATATGGCTTTATTTTTTGTTTGTTTGCATATAGATACCCAATTGCATTAGCATCCATTTGTCATAGTGACTACTTTTTTCTCCACTGAATTATTAGGAAGAAATGTTTAAAGTATATACAAACATAAAACAGATTATACCAAAATAAGTTTAAGTCTCACTTTTGCTTTCACTCACGGTCACAGTTGATCGTAAGTACGATAGAAGAATCAAAGTGTAAAACAAACAAATCAAACAAAACAGAAGGGTTTGCAGTTTATTTTGAACCTGTGGCCAAGCTAAATGATCTAATTGATTCACAATTACTCTTAGTGTCTGTGCTCATTCTCATTTAGTAAAATACCTGGTTTGGATAGTGGATGGTATCCTGCCTATTGCCGAGGACAAGAGACTTTCTACATTACTAAATTTATTTTCAAGGCACAAGTCAGTAATTTGAGATCACTAGATGCTGAAGCCAAGTGTCAGAGGGTTGTAGAAGGGATTGTTCCTCCCAAACAGAGATCTATCCTATATTTAGCTTCATTTAGCATAGGAATTACATAAGTCCAATTAGTCAAAGGATTCCCCTCTATTCAGACTATTTTGAGAGAATAAAATATATAATGTATGACATTTCTATTATGGAAAGATTCAAGGTATCTGTTGACTGGTTTTATTTTTAGGGTCTACCAAGAATGTTCTATCTCCTACAGAAACATTGCACACACACACACACACACTTGAGTAGTCACTGAACTTGTTCTATCAAAAAATAACACACTTCATTTACTTTACAAATAGTTAATCAAGTCTGCATAAAGCAGCACGATCTTGTCTGAAAGTTTCCTCCAAATATACTTTTATTCTGTTGTTGTTATCTCTATAAATTCTCTCTGCATAACTTTTTTCTGAGACTTGCAGGTAAACACAATCACCAAGCATGGGTGTTGTGCTGAGGAGAAACAGTCTGACATGTCTATCCCAACGGTGGTACCCAAACTGTGTTTCCATTAGTTCCTAACAGTCTCGAATTTTCCCCCACATGATAGATAGTAGAACAGCTGGAGTGAAGACGTGTTTCACAGGATATGTAGCTCATTCGTGATCTGTCATGATTTCTGAACACTTCCACTAAATGCTACATAGGGACATTGCATTCTGATGTTGAACGGAACATTGCATTACAGTGGAGAGAGTGGGTGCTATGGGCTGGATGTTTATATCCCCCCAATGCTGGAATCCTATCATTCAAGTGATGGTGTTAGGAGATGGGCCTTTTGGGAGATGGTTAGGTCATAAGGGTGGAGTCCTCCTGAATGGCATCAGTGGCCTTATATGTGACCTGTCAGAGCTCTTTAGTCTCTTCCACCATATCAGGAGACAACGAGACGTTTGTGACCAGAGAAAGATCTCTCATCCCACGAAGGTAGCACTCTCATCTCAGAATTCCAGCCTCCTGAACTATAAGAAATACATTTCTCTTGTTTATAAGCTGACCAATCTGTGTTATTTTATCACAGCCTAAAAGGGCTAAAACAGTGGGGGCACTCATGCCAAATGGCTTCCCAACTCTGTGACTGTATCTAGAGATGCATTATAGCCCCAAGTTTATAAAAACGGCAGTATTGGAATAACTCACTGCTCTAGGTAAAGTTCCCTTGCTGTGACCACCCAAAACTGCACGTGCTTTCCCTACTCTGATAGCACCTCTAGGTTAGGTTACAAATCACCTCTTAAATAAATTCTATAAATTCTGGACCTAAAGTACCATGAATGTCATGCTTTATCTACCTCATGTATCCAAAATAGTATACAAAACAGTGCCTGACACATAGTAGGTACACATACATGCTTGTCAAGTGAGTAACTGTGAGAAATCAAATAAAATTCCAGTTTGACAGTAAGTTATTTATTAAATTAATTAGAAAATTTTATTGAATGCCTATGACCATCTAGTCCACTAGGTTAGATTCTAGAGATACAAAGAAAATAACAACATAGTATCTGATTTCAAAGAGCTTAGAATGAATTTCAATTTGATCAACTCTAAAATATTTACTTTAAGGTGACTTTAGAAGCAAAGATCAGTGATAATTCCTCATGAATTGGCTCACATTGGATATTGCTCCAAGTTTTATAGAGCATGAACAATGTGATAACCCTTTACAATTCTATTTTACATCTGAGTATTATTACTATCACCTAAAAGCCAAAGGGCTTTCAAAGTTTGAGGCTCAGTCCAGGTCTGTCAAATATCGATATAAGTAAAATATTGAGATTTAAAACAAAATGAGTAATGGTACAAATACTTACAGTGTTCTTTCCTTATTAACTATCATCACAGCACTTTCTCTAAAAGTTCCTTTTTCAAATGATAATCATTACTATTGGTTAACTTAGAAATGTCCAGACAAGTAATAAAATCAATTCAAATTATATATATTAATAGAAAAGAGCTTCTGGACTTTATTTATTTTTTAGCCATTTGTGAGCATATGTACAGAAATTTTCCTAGTTAACGTAAGCTCCTCAATGGCAAATGCTGGACTGTATACTGTTTTGTGCATTAGGTGCCATATGACCATGAATCCTGCTTTTAATTTGACTTCGATTGAGAAAATCTAGACCAACCAGTCAAAGTCTCAAAACTTGACTGACTGCACAAGACAGATTTTCAAAAACATACAGAACAAGAAGACATACGAAAGGTCATTGTGGTTGCTCATGTCATTTTATAGGCCATCCAGCCATGATTCATGAAGGTGTTATCACCAGGGACAAAATGTACAGCATAGGGACTATAGTCCATCATGTCATAGTAAGTTTGTGAAGCCACAGATGGCTACTGGAGTTATTGTGGCGATCACTCACAGGTATATAAATGTTGAATAAGTGCGTTGTACACCAGAGATTAATATAATATTACATATTACTTACATTTTCATGAAAATAATAATAGAGCAAAAAATTAGAGAAAGCAAGAAATGGATTTAAAAAAAGGTGCTATCATTTGTCAGCCCTCACAAAGCAAGTGGTAAACAAAGGCAGAATGAAACTCTACATCTTTCAATTCCTAGTTCAAGAATCCCTCTAATGCGAGGAACTTTTAAAAGTATCTGCTGTTTTAAATGAAAATGGCCCCTTCTATGCCTAAAACTGACAGCAGAATAGGCTTCCTGACACATCCTGAGCACTGAGGAATTCTAAGTCATAAAAAACCTCGTTCACTGAGCTCTGCTTCAAAGAACAATATTTAGGGGAGGGGTTACTGATAAAAAAGCAAATAAATATACATGTTATTATATAGCTCATTTAAAACGTAGGTGCTAATAGTATAGTGAAGTAAAAGAAATTTCATAATAGGTGAATAAAAAAAAAAAACTGCCGTTAAACCCACCAAGCATTCCGTTAAGTGTTCCTTAACACATCACTTGGGAAATGAATTCAACATGCCACTTCAGTTTCTGAGAGGAGCGCTCATTTCTCTTCTCCTGTCCCTCTCCATACTCTTTTCTGTACAAACTTATCAATTTTGATTGGCTTCATTTACCAACAATTTGATTACAACTTTTCACGTGAACATTACCAACTGCCAGTTTTTCCTCTTGTATTCCAGACTTAAATGCATTGGACTTTTCTGCCTAGACTATCTATAAACACTTCAAGCAGCACATGTTAAACATGGAGCACATTATCATCTCTTTCCAAGCTTCCTTTTCCTTGCGTTTCCTACGCACCCCCTTACAGAATTGTCTCTTTGCACTTCCACTTCTGCTTCATGCCTCACATCTAGTCACATCTGTTAATTTTGGCCCTGAAGACTTCTCAGATTTGTTCCCTGCTTTTCATTCCCACCCCCTCTACATGACACCAGAAACCCATCCCCTTCTGTGTGGCTTCTGCTTTTCCTTCTCATTTCTCACGCAGCTCCTTTTCTTTACCCAGCTTGGAGCTGAAGAATTTACATTATGTCCACTACATGAGTAATATTCTTGACCTCTGAGGTTGGCAAAAGGCCCTTCACAACTGGGCCCTGACTTTTCTCATTTGGCCCATTTCATACTTGTTACCCTTACCTTCCCTCCTGTTACCTGTGCCTCAGCTGCTCTAACATGCTCAACAGTCCCTGAACTCAGCCCTTGTATGCTTCTAAGCATGCTGGATATAATACAGTTCTTCTCATGTGATGAAATCTCACATATTCCCCAAAATTTAGTTCTCTTGTCCTCTCTGTAAGGACTTCATTTGAAGCCACAAGACTAGTTGGGTAAGGCCCTCTCTCTTTTACGTCCCCATAGTAGTAATCTGTTCATTTGTCTATTGTGACACTTTTCACATAGCACGCTAACAGCCGTTTGTATGTCTCGCTTTCCCAAATACTGTGAGCTCCCCTGTGGGTCAAGAACTGTATCCCATTCCTCTTTGCAAACAATCAAACTGGAAACAACCATAGTGCTTAGGGACCAGGTAGCATTCTGTAGACGTGTTTGCTGAATAAAGGAATAATGATGAATGGGCCACACAGAAAGGAATGCAGGAGTGATGGGTGAATCAAACACAGCCCCTTGGTTTCTACCTCAGGGACAGACTGCAGTGCAGTATAACTGAGAAACACACCTAAATCTGGCACTACAGAAGCAGCCACATATGGGATATAACATCAGGCAATCAAAAGAGCCCTTGTCCACAGATACTGCCCGCTGAGATCTTCGGGCACTTATAAGTTTTAAAGACAGGACAAAGGTTTTCATTATATAATTGGGGAGGAAGTTAAGTTAAAAAATACCGTAGTCGCTAATTGATGGTGCAATGTGGAGTTAGGGTCAATGACACTGAAATTTTTTGCTCCTTTTAGAACATTACTTCGTATCTAGGCTGCCTGAGTTTAAGACCCAGCTCAGCACTATACAATACTAATTTGACCCATACCCAGATCTCTCTGCCTGTTTTCTCATCTGTGAAACAGGGACTGTGTTAATAGAATTGTTCTCATGGTATTATCATGATAAAACTCAGTAAGTTAACACATGCGTGATGCTTACAGGAGCACTTGGTATTCACTCTGTGCTTAATAAACTATTATTTTTAATTCCCGATAATTTATAATTGATGTCAGGACTTCTTTGGTGGGGACTTTGTAATAATAGATAAAGTTTACCAGAGTTTAGTGTAGGGCACCACAGAACTGAGAGAAAGGTTCACGGGAGGTAGAAGTGGTGCGGGCAAATGCGATCTTTCCCCCCTGAAGTCCATTTGAGCCTCTACCGAAACCCTTCATTCAGCCCAGCAATTATAATGTCATTCAATCTTTAGATAAAAGTAAGATTAATTTGTAATAAGAAGTCTGGATGTTGATGGAAAAATGCACAAAACCTAGTTTTAAGGTAGTTGGTCTTTTCTGGAGAAAAAGAAATTGATGAAAAAAATTAGAAGACATTCCTTCACAGTTGAAAAGGACATAGCCACTCTTAAAACAACAGTAAAACCTGCAAGGAAAGATGAAAAATAAGCAAAACCCTGCCCTGGTTGGTGTGGCTCCTTTGGCTGGAGCATCGTCCCATACACCAGAAGGTTGGGGGTTTGATTCCTGGGCAGAGCACATACCTAGGTTGTAGGTTCACTATGTGGGGTGGGCATGTATGGGAGGCAACCGATATTTCTCTCTCACATTAAAGTTTCTCTCTCTTCCTCTCTCTCACAAATCAATAAACACATTTTAAAAATTGTTAAAAAGTAGAAGATAAAGACCTAAGAGTAACTCTC
>VMDR010037215.1:0-10289 GCA_007922815.1 Macrotus californicus | reverse complement strand
ATGTAGATTAAAAGCACAGAGGGGGTTGGGAAAGAGAAGAGAGAGATTTTCCCATGTCGAGCAAGCATTGGTTGGAACAGGAAAATGGCACCTGACGTAATAGAGTTTATGAATATATTTCTGCCCTTCAATACTATCTGGACCTCAACATAAATTTTTTAACCTATATGGATATTCAGGCATATAGAATGCATGTTTATAGTGAGATTCATGTTAGTTATATGTTTTATGCATAGAAGAGCAAAAAATTTAAGGCTGGTTCTTTTATTTATTAGCTGTCTGAACTTTGCCTCCTCATTTAAAAACTTACTTTCAACTTCCATAAAACAAACCATAATATCTAATTACAGGGCTGTCAAGATTAAATTATTTTGCTGATCAAAGAATATGACATGAAGTAGGTTGAACCAATGTTGGCTTTGCAAGATTCAGAATTTTACATAATGGCAAAATTTATCTTGAAAAACATATTTTGTAGCTAGATTAGAAGGTGCCTTTGCTCAACGGGCCCATGCCTAATTGATATACCACCTTAATCATACCCTTAACTAAAACTCTCATATTAACCTATGTCACCAAATTGCTAAATTTTGTGAAAATATCTTAGAAGATATTTAAATACGTGCTCTCATATATCAAGTTTATGACCTGGTACTACTATGTGTTTACTCCAGGAATATTAGTAACTCTGCTTCATTTCCTCTTTAAGCAATATATATTAAGAAGGATAAATTTCACATTCTGCATTATGCTGCTCAATTTCAGAGCTCTAAAAATTAAGAAATAAATTCACAGTAATTTGACTTTAAGCTGAACCCAGTAATCATTTCTTAATTTTACTTAATGCAGTGTGTACATTCAGATGGCAAATTAGCTGATTTAGCTGACCCCTGCTCACTCTATGGATCGGCTCACCGAGTATATTTATATATTTCTCCAAAGTCATACACTGGTGAACCACAAAATTAGGACCTCTTCTTTTGAGGATGCCTTGATTCCTTGATTTTCCAACTTTCCTCTTTTAACTTAACCATTTCCATCCTTTATTTATATAAAACAATTAGAGAATGTGAAAAACAAAACAGATTATTAGTGAATTTATATTATTTTTGCAAAAATATTTCATATCTATTCAATGCCTTGTATTATGTATAAAGAAAACCAACACATATGTCCATCTGCACCGTCACTTATGCCTGAACAGATATTCCAAAGTTGAAACTGCATTTTATTATATTCTAAAGATAGAGTTATTGAACACCTGCCTTAAACTTTTCATTCTTTTCTCTTACATATATTTAAGTAGAATTTCCTAAAAGCCGATTTTTTTAACTTACACTATATCAAGAATGGTTTTCTAACACTTTAAAGAGTATAATGGGGGAAAGAGTGCAGGGTTTACAGGAACAATTATAAAGGACATACGGACAATAACAAGGTGGGGGTGGACACGGGGGAGGGAGGTGGGGAGGGCTAGGGTGGTGGGGAGGGGTTGCAGGAAAAGACAGAAAACTGTACTTGAACAACAATATAAAATAGGAAATGTACATTTAAAAAGAAGAGTCTTCTATGAAAGCAATTTTAAGAGGCCATACAGTATTGCAATGGGTCTATCATGATTCTATCATGATTCTTTAAATAACCCCCTGGTCTTGGATATGTGGATTGGTGCCATTTGACCCTTCTGACAATACATCAGTTTGAGCACTCCTAAGAAATATCTTTAAAAATCTCTAGGGTTTATTTATTAACTGAAATATTTCAAAATGGAATTTTGGGGCCAAAACTGATATGAATATTCCTGTTTGCCCTCATGAAACTTTGTAATAATTCACATACCACTCTGTATATAAGAATGCCTGAATACTTTATCTATAACTCTACGCACAGTGTCAAATTTGTAGATAAAAGTAATAAATTTATAATTTACATAAATTTTTTAATTGGTTGATTATCAACATTAACAAACATACAATATATTAGCTACTCCCTAATGAATTCACAATATTTTTTCAAAACATGTTTTTCTTTAAAAGGGGGACTGTGGGTGCATCCAGGTAGTCTTTATTCTGGTTCTATTTTTATTAAATATTAAAATAAATCATAGTAATTTTTAATTTGTTTTTTTGTATATAATGCCTTTTCAAAATTCTTGGCTTATATCGTTTCTCACCTCTCAGATTTATATTCTTTTGTTTCGCTATTGCTTAAAAGAAGGAAAGAAAAACTTTCCATATCATTAGTACGTGCTGAATTAGTACGTGCATCAAACCAGTTCAAGTCAGCCGAGATTGTAAAAGAACCAGGTACTTTGAGGGACCTCAGTATGTCAGCCCCTCATGGACTGAGCCAAAGACTTTTGTGAGCAAAGAACAACAGGACTTATTTTAACCAACCATATGCCAGTGGCCTCATACCTCTCTGTCTAGAATTCAGGTTTAATTCTTAGACAGAATAAGCATAATGGAGACCTTTCCCCTTACAGGGCTTAAGCACCCTGCCTTTACTTCTCAGCAGATTACTGTGATTTTTTCCCACTGACCTGTGTTCCCTTGCTTTGTAGCTTCCTCACCCTCAATACCTGGTAGGCTTTGCTTTATTCTCTAACCTCCCATTTCCTTGATTCTAAGACACCACACGTTTTTAAGACACATCATGGATTCAATACGTCTTTATGGAACAAAAGCATCAATAAAGCTGAGAATGATATGACATTGTTTATATTAATTTTAAATCAAAATTTGATTTCAGAATGATCGAAATGTGGGGGAAAATAAACACAGGCTCTAAGATCAAATGAGTTCAAACCCTGATACCATGACTTATTGTCCCACGATCTGGGAATTTCCCTGGACCTCAGTTTTGTTATCCTCAAAAAGGAGATAATAATAGAACCCAACTCAGAGAGTGGTTATGATCATTAAACAAAATAATTTAAGTTCTTAATTCAGAGTTTGGCCGGAAAGAATCACTCAGCATGTATTGGTTAATATAAATATAAATTAACTTTTGAGGACAGATATCAAAGTTTTGTTATACAATGGTATAAAAAATGTACCTGATCTTATCTTCTATGACGCTTTCAAAGAAGTTCGAAAAGTAAGCATGTCCATTTACCTTGTATTTTCACAGATTAAACTAAACTCAAAAGAAAGTTTAGATGCTGAAGGTAGAATTGCTGGGTACATGAAACATTCTGATGATCTATGAGCTCATTTCTAAGACTTCCACAGAGGTTCCCCATGGTGCCTTAAACACATTCTCTTCCTCTCCCTTTTGTGAACACATTCAGCAAGCAAAAAATCAAGATTACAGGTGGCAGGCTTCTGTATTTTCTAACTTTATGTTCTTCATTGGGTTACAAACTACCACGATTATAAAACCTGAATACTCTACAATATTATCTCCTCTGCTGTCTGGATTTTCCTCTAGTGTCTCCTTACTCTCTTGTTTCTGTAAAATGAAATGTAATGAAACATTTGTAAAGGTCATCTGGAATACACACATTTCAAGCAGCAGCACTTACAAATTACAGGCTCCAAATATACAATTTTTTTTCTTTCAAAAGTCACATCAAGTTCAATAGGTAACTATTTAGTTTTCAAGTGGCAGTAAAACATCTGGAAAAAAGTGGAATTGACTGGCTCTCTGAGTTCCATTCTGATTTTCCCTGATATCATTATATTATTGTACTTCGACATGACTTTCATGATTATATTCATTATGATATATCACACTTAAAATCTCCAGAATAAAAATAGCTTAAGTTTAAGTAGATACCGTCAAGTAAAACTTTTTTTTTTTTTTAGAGAGGAGAAGGGAGGGAGAAAGAGAAGGAGAGAAATATCAATGTGTGGTTGCCTCTTGCACACCCCCTACTGGGTACATGACCCACAACCCAGGCACATGCCCTGACTGGAAATCGAACTGGTGACCCTTTGGTTCACAGGCCAGTGCTCAATCCACTGAGCCACACCAGCAAGGGCCAAGTAAAACTTTCTAAAATGTTTCACCAGGTGGTTAAAACATAATATTGGGAAAGCTTTGGTTATCAGTGAATATTTTCAAATAATGTGGCTTCTAGGAAAATGATATTAACTCTTTTTTTTTTTTTGGTTTGCCATACATCCTGTATTTTCTAAATGTCCAAGGAATGCAGAGTAGTTTTGGTACTTTCATTTAATTTTAACAAATACATTCCCAGCCATTCATTATTTTAATGTTCATAACTAAAATGAAAATGGGGGCTTGGAGAGCAATTTATTTAGCCTTACATAAAGATATCCCTGTAGTATTTGGAAATTAGAGAAAATTAGAACAGATTTCTAATTTGAACAGTAAACACACACACAGAGTAAAAGCACATGTAGTCTGCAACAAAACACTGCCAGAGATGTGTTTAACAATGAGACCCCTTCCAACCTGCTTGGCTGAGCTGTATTTATAATATCATGAACAAATATGAGTTGTCAGTAGACACAAAGCAAGGAGAGATGGGTATTCTTAAATCATTTCTAACTGAATTCTTTAAGGTAAAATTCCAGTTTGAGTTTATTTAATTACAGGATATGAGCTACTGTCCCTCCCCATTTGGAAGATAAACACACAAGGTATGTCATCAAAACATATAATTTTGAGCCCCAGTCTTCTGATTGTTTTGTTGTATAAATAAAACTCTCTGTGCCTCATGTGGTTTTATTCGTCTGTTGTTGCTGTAAAAGGGTCTTACAATGAGAAGGGCAACTTCTAAGGCTGAACATTTAATTTTAACATATTTAATGGGTGATATTTGATCCATAATATCAATAGGTGAAATCAATATCTAAATAATCCATCCCAGTATTTTTTTTCTTCAAGTAAGCTAATAGGGGTCAATTTGCTCAAAAGTGCAGTTTTTGATACATTCTCAAAATGAAGATTTTTCAATTAATTCATAGACTCACAGCAATCTAAAAAGCAAGTAGAAAAACCACTCAACTCAGAAGTTTCCAAACTTTTTATTTTGTGGCACTTTCATTGTCTTAGAAATTTTTTCATGATACTCTCAGGTCAAAAGAAATATGTGAGTCCTGTTTATTAAGCAGTTGGGTCCAAACAACTTAATAAACATGTACTACCTAATGACTTAGTAACCCAATCATTTAATGACATATATTAATAAAAGTAAAACATTAGTTTCATTTCATTCTTAAATAACCACAATTACTCCACAGTGGGATGCACACACCTGTTCAGTCGGACACAATTCCTCAAACACTAGGGGAAGACTGAACGCCCCCTTTACCGTTTCCTGCTCTCCCTTGACTTTGTGTTTTACTTGTTCTTTTATCGCAACAACCACCAAAAACTAAACTTTGGCAAAAATATAACATCACAAAAAGTAATGCATGTCATCTAATGTTGAAACTGTGAACAGCCTCAGTCAAGGGGTTTGTGAAGTATACAGTGTCTTAGAATAAAAAAAGGGGGGGTGTTAGTGAGTGAAGCAAAGACCACAGGTCTTGAGGGTGGGGGGCTGCCAGGCAAGCAAACACAGAGCAGTGGGGACAGTCAATCTTCTGTTGAGGACGGAAGGCCAGGTTTTCAAGCCCTAGAAGCAGAATGGTCTCCATTATGCTTGTCCTATCTAAGGACCTAAAGTCTGACCATCTGTGCTATCTTTGAAAAAATTAAAATGTCTACTGATGCCCCTGTGAATTTACAGAAGGTTATGGGCCACCTTCACACCCATTTTGGGAACCATAACCTTAATTGTTTTTATATCATGGAAATTCAAAGTATTTCATTATCATCAACAAAGGTTTTTCTGTTCTACTACAAGTGCAGTGTCATTGTGGAAAGCTATGACAAGGTCTTTTCCCAAACAAAGAAAACCAACTAGATGAAATCCTTCTTTCTTCCCATAACACCCAGCACAATAACACAGATTTGATGTATTGCTTTCGGGGACTGGCTTCTTATCCTTCTTCCTGGCCCTGTTTTCAAAATGGCTGTGGGGAGGGGGTGGAATAGGAGGTGGCAGCTAAAGTTCCTAATTTCTTATGGGGTATGAGATAGAACATGAAAGGCAGAACAAGGCTGGATGGCAAATATAGGTAACTCCACCTCAAGAACTGGACAGGGGAAGATGGACCGTCTCGTCACCAAAATTCTCCTGTACTTGTCACCCCATGTCTGGCCAACATGTAACTAAATAGGTGATTCTTTAAGGCCTTGGTAGTCTGTAGGAAGCCCCAGCTAGCCACTGGACCCAGAATCATCTCTATCTCTACTTAAGCTAGGGCAAGCAAACCCCATGAGGTGGTAGCAAATCGAACAAGAACTTGGATTTGTCTAAACTTTTAAATTTCTTGTCGAATTCTTAGCCAGCTAGATGCATAGGCTTGTCCTGGCCATTTCATTAACTCACAGTTTACAGAATTCAATACTGTGAATCTACTTACTGAGTTACAGTAGTAGGAGGGTTAACTTGTGGGTGTCCAACCTTTTGTCATCTCTGGGCCACAATGGAAAAAGAAGAGTTGTCTTGGCCCACACATTAAATACACAAACACTACCAAAACTTATGATAAAAAAAAAGGTTTTAAGTAAATTTATGATTTTGTGTTGGGCCACATTCATAGCCATCCTGGGCCGTTTGTGGCCCACAAGCCACGGGTTGGATATCCCTGATTATCTGCTGGAAGTCAGTTCTGTACTGGCACATGGTAGGTGCTCCAAGAGTGATACAGATAATTAACTCTTCCATAAATTCAGAGAAGAGAATATATTTGCAGGTTTCTCATAGGTCGATAAGAACTTGAGTTTATTTATCCAGAGTTCTAGACATGAGCCAGATCCTTGTCCCCAGCTCCAATATGGCACCAAAGATAAGGCATCCAAATTTCTGCTAAGAGGTCCAGACTTTGAAGAACTCAGGAACCTGGGTGGAGTCTTCCAGTCATGCCTGGAGACAGGACCACGCCAGGAGTAGGCAGTGCCCCCTACTATTCAAAATATAACTGACTCTGCTTGGAGTAGGTATAGATTTCCCATATTTATTTCATAACCAGTCATTTTATTGTATTTTTAGTTTGTAGAAGTGTTTTAGTTATCACATTATTGTCAAATAAGAGGTATAAATATTATAAAAAAGGAACACAAATTTGAAAAAGGTAGTGTTAAATGACAGTAAGCCAAAGGATGCCTGAAGCCAGCGTGTAGTGTGAAATACTGGGCGCACGTAGAAAAAATTCTCAAGAAAAATATTCCACATGAGGCCTAAATGTTTCTGAATATGTACAACATTATTTATTAAAAGACCTAACTCTCTCAGACCCATTGATCTTTTAAGAGCTGCTATAATATTTTTCTTGAGCCCTAGCAATCTGCTATTTAACTACGACTATAAAATATTCCCACCATTCACTTTATCTATGATAAATAGGCACTAATAAAGGAGTGTATCATTTAAATAAATGGGATACTTCATCACCTCCTTTAAGCAGTTTCTGCCACCCCTTATATTATCAGCACAGCTGACAAGTGGCAAAATTAAATGAGTTGAGTCTTATCTCTGTTTTGGAGCCTGCCCACCATCTGGTGGGGTATCAAAGCCTCGGTGTCTGTGTTTGGCCCTGTTTGTGACTTGCTTTCATTTCAACAGATAAGAAAAGAAAATATCAAACTTAAAGGGCCTAATACTTCTTGTTACCACAGCATTAGTGCTAACTGGGTTTTTTTTAATGAGCTCATTCAAATATGTTTCGATGGTTCAAGTTTGACTTTTGGTTATAACTAGTCAGTACTAGGCCACAAATTCAAAAGTTCGATGTTAGAAAAATAAAAAGTAATCAATACATAGAGAGATCTTGAGGAATGCCATTTGTCTAACATTATTATTATTATTTTGTTTTAATGAAAACAGCACAACATTAATAGAATTTGTGTCCTGTTGTATTATACATTTTTAATATAATGAAATGTAGTTTAGTGAAAAATTAACCTGTTTTAGACATAGTCATGCTAATAAAAACATGTATATTTAGATGACAGTACATGAAAGGGAAATTAGAATATATTAATATCTATTGCATAATTTTTAAATTGGCATATGTTACCAGAAATATATTTATTAGTACAATGCTGGAAGGATTTCCATTATAGTCAGGAATAGTCTAAACTTAATCACCATCAGCAATATCATTTAAAATTATTCTGAAAGTTCTAGTCAACTCATATTATTGTCAACTTATTTAATTTCCTAGTAATTAACTTACTGGGCAGGAAAATTGCTCTATATTTTATAAAATTTAAAATTTAAAATTTTACCATAAGAAGTGGCATTGGTTCTGCTCAATCCTATCACTTGGGGTTTATGCCCCAGGGAAACTCAATGCTTCCATTTTACTTAGCTTTTCACAATCACTGGGAGGAAGTTCCTGGCCAAGAGAGTGATATACACAAAGCAATTAAAATTAATATGTCAGAGAAACCTGTTCACAGCGATAAATGAGCCTTCTGCCTTTGGATACACATGTGCAATGGGAAAGAGTGATTCAGGATTCTGGTAATTTGAGGAAGTGTTATGCTAAGCCTGCTCTCTCAAAAGAATCATGACATGAGCCTGCTCTCAGAAAGAAGGATACCTGGCCTCAGCGGCCAAATCCAAACCTTTGGTGAAGACACACCTCAAGCAGAAAGCACTCTGTACATGCTCCTTAACAGGTGATCCAGTTTAACCTGGACTTAAGTTTATCATCTCTGGATATTATCCAGTTTATTATCTCTGAGGTATCCAGAGATAATAAACTTAGCCTTAGTATTCATTGCTTCTGGCATTAAGGTTGTACTCACCTTACAGGTGACCTAATTCAGTAACGGCAGTGTAACTACACTTTTCCCATACAATTCCACAGTTAATTCACAACTTTGTTCTGGTTCTATGGCAAGTTAATTTCTTCCTGGTTTTAAAGCCCTAGGTCTCATCCCATCACTAAGTCTTAGGGAACTTCCTACCTTATGAACAGTGACATCCTTGGGGGTTATCATAGTTTTATCCACACCTGTGAGAGAGGACACTCACCTAGAGAAAGAGCTCTCTGTTGCAATTCTACTCAACAGTCTTGGAACTCAAATTTTGCTCTTTTCTACCTTTATAAACCCGCCTGGCAGACACCTGCCCAGGCCCCAGAGGATGTGCACGAGATCTGGCTGGAATGGCGTGATGTGTGGCTTGGGGGATTACTGCCGGCTTTGTCTCCAACTGTCTGCTTCTGAGTGTCACCATCTGGCCACCCCTTGTTTCCATCCCATTTCCTCCTCTGTGGATTTTCCCTCATGGCTTAGAAGCTGCTAATGCATTTTAGTTGCCTGCCTATAATTTTACTTTGGCTCCTTCCGCTTCCATTATCCCTTCTGTAGCCCACAGGCCCATCTCTTACCCTCACTCTACTGATAACATAAAATGTCCCAGCCACAAACGCACTAGTTCCATTCAGTGCACTGATTACCAATGCGGGGTGCAGTCAGCAGACAGTACCTGATGAAACAATTCCACTTAAATCAGCACCCTGACTCTTCTGATCACCCTGGTGTGTCCCAGGGCTACTCCACCCAAGTGCTACTCCACAGACTTGCACACAGGCATACTCATGCACATTACAGACGTGGAGGTGGTGAAAGCAAGGTAACTATGGAGACATCCTCCTCTAACAAGCCTGTCATAACTTATCGGAGTGAGCGCGCACAGGCTTACCTCTCTCCTCCCTGAAAAAATCTTTGTCTCCTTAGTGGTTTTCAAAATTAATGCAAGTAAGCTTTATTATAGGTCATATTGCATCTTCTCTTCCTAAGACTACTGCCTTATGCAAATGATCAGCAGCATTGTTTTGTTGGCTGATCACAATAAGAAGATGTATATTTTGTAGTAGGGACATAGATAGTGACAACAGAGGACAGGAACATGGGCTTTGCTCTCAGGCAGACTGAAGCTCTCAAACTTTATTCCTCCAGCTGCAGGAGTTTGTATAAGTTTCTACCTCAAAATCTCAATACCTTTGTCTCTAAAATTGAAATAATAAAAATAGTATTAAAAAATAACATGAGAATAGCAATGTTTATCCATAGGCTTGCTATGAGAACAAATGAGACACTATAGAGTGCCACCTTGCTGGGACCTCATTATGTAACTGATAAATGATAGTTCCTATTTTATTACTGTTATTACAGTTACTGACAAGAAGCTGTATACCCAATTAAAAAATGCTCTTTATCAATGAAAATAAACATTTTCACCTGTAACCTGATCC
>VMDR010037214.1:0-10287 GCA_007922815.1 Macrotus californicus | reverse complement strand
TACCAGTATTAGTCTTTTTTTTTTTTTTTTTTTTTTGAGGACTTACTTTCTTGTCTCCCCAGATAAAACAATAAAATTATGGAAAATCAGTGAAAGAGACAAAAGACCAGAAGGGTATAACTTGAAAGAGGAAGATGGAAGGTATAGAGACCCTACTACAGTCACTACACTACGAGTAAGTATGAGTGGTGTTCTGTGTTCATCTTACATGTTCTGTACCATGAGCAGAACTTGAAGAGGAATCATTACAGTCTGCCCCCATCTCAACAGTTCTGTAGATAGGAGAGGAACACCTCCATGTGAGACAGACCCTGGCCTACATAGCGGTCTCAGCTGTGGCCAGGGGCAGACTCAAGACTCAACACAAAACTGCTCCACACTGGGCCACATGCTCTCTTGCTCTTGTGGTTTGACTATCAACTATTATAAGCTTAAGTTTCAAGATTGATTTTCTTTGGATATTGAAAAAGTAGAAGTGAACCAAATTTTACTGCAGCTAAAAAAAAACTCCAGGAATACACTCTGGGCTAATTTCCTTTTTAGCTACTTTAATTAAACTATAAACATTTATTAGCTTTTTAAGTCTTTCATGCAAAAGATTGGAACTAGGAAGAACTGCAAATTTGCTATCTGTAAAAGAAGATAAATTATTCAAATTATTTATTTTTCTTTTCAGTTGAACTTCAGAGGATCAACATAAGTTACTTTTTAAACCTAAATCTGTATAATACTATATTATTTTATATTCCCTCAAAAATTGTAGAAATGACGTGTTTTGAACCCTTAGTGCTATTGTAAGCAATGAACATTTTGTAATGACTGTTTTTCATGTGTCTTATTGACAGGTGCCAGTCTTTAGGCCCATGGATCTAATGGTTGAGGCCAGTCCACGGAGAATATTTGCCAATGCTCATACATACCACATCAACTCGATTTCTATTAATAGTGATTATGAAACATATTTATCTGCAGATGATTTGCGGATTAATCTTTGGCATCTGGAAATTACCGACAGGAGTTTTAGTATCCATTTGGGTTTTTTTTCTTTTTGGTGGTATAAAGTCAATAGAAATATTTATCCAAACCTCATTTTTATTGTTTATATTGTCCTAAAAATTTTCTGTGCATATACAAGTACATGGCCTATGTACAAACTGACACACCTGGCGCACACACTATATACAAGTAGTAAAAAGCACTCTTGTTGTTTGGTTAGCACACCTGTTATCTTGAGTAAACATGAGCATGTTTTTTCATATTTATATTTTTTCCTAATTCATTAGATTTGCCTATTTTTATTTTTAAAGCACATTTTTTATGTTAAGTAAATTAGCCCTGTTCTTTGTGGTACAAATAGTTTTCCCCTTTTTGCTCCCCTTAAAGATTTTGTTTTGCTCTGTTTGGAATGTACACTAAGTTTTCTTAATAATTTAGGAAGATAAACTTACCAATCAGTTCTTTGTTGTTTTTAAGATTTTATTTTATTTATTTTTAGACAGAGGGGAAGGCAGGGAGAAAAACATCAATGTGTAGTTGTCTCTCATGCACCCCCAAGTGGGGACCTGGCCTGCAACCCATGCATGTGCCCTGACTGGGAATTGAACCAGCGACCCTTCGATTTGCAGGCTGGCACTCAGTCCACTGAGCCACACCGGCCAGGGCTTACCAATCTATTCTTCATACCTTCTGGGATTTGTATCACATTAAAAAAAAACAGACCTGCATTCTAAAATGATTTAAAATTTGCCCCTGTTTTCTTCTAAAATTTTTTTAAGCATTAAAGATTTTTATCCCTCTGGAATTATATAAGGACTAGAATGCAATTCAGAATACTTGTACTTCAGCCTACGAATGAATTTCAGATTTGTGAAATGTACAATTACATTTGCCCTTTTTTCTAAGTGGAAATTCCTTAATAAAATGCTATCCAGATATTGTGGATATCAAGCCTGCCAACATGGAAGAGCTGACAGAGGTTATTACAGCAGCAGAGTTCCATCCAAACAGCTGTAACACGTTTGTATACAGCAGCAGTAAAGGAACAATCCGGTTATGTGACATGAGGGCATCTGCCCTCTGTGATAGACATTCTAAACGTAAGTTAATTGCGTCTTTTTACAAATGATAACATTTCCCTTTGTCTGAAGTTTACCTCATAGGTTTATAAGTCTTAATTAAACTTGTGCGCCCAGGGCTTCCTGTACCTTTGGTAAGCTGCTGACTCTCCATGAGGCATCATGGGTTATTCTACTGGAAGAACATAGAAGGCTTTCTCAGAGGCACATCTGCTGATATCCCAGTGGGTGGATGGAGACAGATAAAGATACATATCTCAGATACATATAGATAGATAGATAATTTTTAAGTTCTTACCCAAGGATTTGCTTACTGATTTTGGGGTGAGGGAGCAGAGAGAGAGAAAGGAACATCAATCGGTTGCTTTCCGCATGTACCCCGACTAGGGATTGAACCCACAATTTTTTGGTGTATGGGACACTTAAGCCATCTGAGTCACTTGGCCAGGCCCAGTGGATATATGTTTAACAGAATATGCCTCTTTGGGAACTTGGGATGAGGCTCCCCAATCCTGTATTCATGTAGAACAATTTCTTCTCTCTTTCCCTTCCCTTCTTCCTATTTTGAGCTTCACAGGAATATTTCTTCTGAGAAGAAGTTTCCTTGGCTTTTAACCCTTTCGGTATGGGTGCTGGATATATCTGGTGCCCCCATCTGATGACCTGTGTGGACGAGCGCCGGATATATCTGGCATCCATCTGTATATAATTTTTATAAATTTTACTTACATAATTGATAGAATTTTTTATAACTATCTCTTAATTGTTAAAGTTACAAACAACACTTGGAAAAAAGCATTGTTTTATTAAGCATAGATCTTATATAAGGTTAGGAAAGTCTTCACACAAAGGAGGACCGACCATGTGCTATGTGCACGTTTTCGGTGCGGCACCTTGTACAGCGGGAGTGTCACGGCGGAAAGAGCGCTCGTACTGAAAGGGTTAAAAAAAACTTTGCAAAGCACTGGATTAAATTAAGGGGTTGCATTATTCTTGTCTTCATTTTTGAGTATTTTTAAAACTCGTGAAAATTGGTACATGCCTGTTAAAAAAACAATTTTACCTGGCCATTAAATAAATAAAATGCTGGTGTGAATTTGAAGGGTGAGGATGGTGTTTCTCCTGTGGTGCTAGCACAGGCAGCAGTGGTGAGGTGTGTGCAGACCCTGCACACCTGGTGCACCAAAGGCAGGGGTTCTAGGTAAGTCTAGTTCTGCTAAATTAGCCGTGGGATTCTGGAAGTATGAATACGTTTACATCTTTCATTTGTGTCCATGTCATTCTCTTAAACTTTCAGGGAGCCCTGGCCGGGTGGCTCAGTCAATTGGAGTGTTGTCCCATACACCAAAAGGTTGCAGGTTCGATCCCATCAGGGTGCGTAACAGGAGGCAGTCGATCAATGTTTCTGTCCCACATTGATGTTTCTCTCTGTCTCTCTCCCTCCACCCCGACCCCAAACATTTCCCTCAGTGAGGATTGGTTTTTGGGTTTTGGGGGGTTTTTTTAATTAGATTAAATTTTGAAAAAAAAAAGAAAAGAAAGAAACTTTATCTTAAAGCCAGAGAGACATTTTTTCAGATTTTTACACGGTTGTCATTTTTAGCTGCCTCCTAGGAAACTTGTGAACTGCTTCAGCAAATGTTTTATGCAAGCCAAAATATTATATAAATTGCTCTCTTTTTTTTATTTATTTTTTCCTTGTTTTTAGTGTTTGAAGAACCTGAAGATCCCAGTAACAGATCTTTTTTTTCTGAAATCATCTCCTCTATTTCTGATGTAAAATTCAGTCATAGTGGTCGATATATGATGACTAGAGACTATTTGTCAGTCAAAATTTGGGACTTAAATATGGAAAACAGGCCTGTGGAAACATACCAGGTATTTGCACTTCTTTCAATAATCATATACCCTATTTACTTTTAAATGTTTGTAGAGAAGGGTTTTTTTATTATGTGTTAATTGTAATACAGTGTTTCTTCACTGTTAGGCCAAAAAGTCTGTTAGGTTTTTTCTGTAAAATAAAAGATACGGTTTTTTCATTTCCACTATTAAATTTATGGATTTGGATATTTTGAGTATGTTGTCTATGTCCCATTATTGGCTTCTAGTGGGTAGAGGCCAAGGGTGCTGCTAAACATCTTCCAATGCATAAGACAGCCACACAGCAAAGAGTTATTTGGCCAAAATGTTATTAGTACCAAGAAACTTTGCAAACCGCTTTTGACACGTTTGGTCAGTTATAAAACCTTCTCCATACACTGTACAAATCTTTTTTTGTGTTTCAGTTGTGTTTTTACTTTTCTTGAAATAACAAAGCATAATACACCAAAAATGTTGCCTATTTTCTTCCATTTTCAATATTAAAGTGGTTGCACAGTAAATCACCAATTTTGATGTCTTATTTTAAATGTACACTGATATGACAGCGGTCACAATGCAGTCTAACAAATTGTTTTGAATAAAGTTACAGACAGCTAAGCTCAACTAGAGCCATTTGTATGGAAAAAACATAACAGGCGTTTTTTGGCTGACACAATACATGTGTAACTGCCAGATTCCTGATTTGCCTCCTAGCCATCCTCGCCACCACTGCTCCATTCTGGCTGAGAAGAACAGATTTGAATCTTAGCTTCATATTCATAAATTGTTGGGAAGCCCTCTGCATGCATTCCAAAACTTGGCTCAGTTGTTACAATTTACTTAGTTTTACCTGACTGGTAGTTTTTCTGCCTGTGCTGCCTTAGATCAGTTGGTTGAAAATCGTGTCGCGTTGTACTCAGATGTAGTGTATACAGATTGAGCCTTGTGTGGTGAGTTCGTATGAGCATCTTGCTGAGCTGTGTGTGACTGAAGGGTAATTGTGATTTTATTACTTTTTCACCTTAACACGTCCACTTCTAATCCTGACCCTATATGAATTGCAATTCCTCCATGTTAACGAAATTTTTACTTGATGCCACATAAATGTGGCACAGATCATGCCACTGTGCTTAAAGTTAAGATAAGGCGACTTTAGGTTGTTTCATAAAGAACAGACAATTCTGACATTTAGAAGGCAACTACTCTTGTCTCTCATCACTTCTTTTTAACACCCTTTTTAAGTAAAAAAGGGTAGTGAGATAGAGACTCTTTTTTTTCTTTGAGATGGCAAAAGGTATTTTAAAACTTTCTTTTGTAATTTGACCATATTAATGAAATGTATCATTTCTCAGGATATGTTTAAAATGCCAGGTTTATGTATTTAGAATTGTATTTCCAAAAAAAAGGTGTATGTGTATTTTCATTAGCTTTGCTATTGTATAAGTAATATCAAGTGATACCAGTTTTCATTGATGTAACCATGAAATTTATGACCAAACCAGGGCATGGTTGTGCTGTGCATAACACATGCACCTATGCCCAGAAAACGGTATTTTAAAAGGAAGTAAAGCCCAGTATGGAGTGTTTTTTTATCAGCAACTTGCAGACTGAACACCAAGTGGTTGCATATTCAAATATTGCTGTAATCTTTAGTCTCTTATCTGAGCCATTTTACATGTTTCCTGGCCTACATTAGTCAAACTTATAAAGAGTGCACGTGCCATGCCCAAAAGGGCAGTTTCTCTGTTGTTCAAGAGTAAAACATGTATTCCTTGAATGGGGCTTAATATGTTTGTAACAGAATAAATGCCTTTGTTGTTATTAAGGGAATCAAGTTTGAATAAGATTGAAAGGTATGTGTCTAAATATGCCTTTTTTAAAAAATACAGACTTGTTAAATCCATTTCCTAACTTTAATCAGTAAATCTTGGAGTATCAACTAAGAATATATATACATATATATTTATGTTTCCCCAGGTGCATGAATACCTCAGAAGTAAGCTTTGTTCGCTGTATGAAAATGACTGCATATTTGACAAATTCGAATGTTGTTGGAATGGCTCTGATAGGTAATTGATTTTAATTCAAACTCATTCAAATTTCATTTTATTTGAGCAACAACTTTCAACCTTTCTCATCTCATGGTACACATAACTAATCACTCAAATTATACAGCACACCAAAAAGTATATTTTTTGCCAATCTGACCCCCAAAAAAGTATAATTTTGATTCATTCACACTGGACAGCTATTGTTGTGTTGGCTGTTTTCATTTTCTTGACAATCTAAGGAAAAAAGTGGTCAGTGGTCAGGGATTGCATGTTTTAAAATTCTTGTGGCACGCCAGTTGAAAATCACTGTGTTAGAGGAAAGAAATGTACTGTTTCATCACTCCTCCTGAAATGGTTGTCATGTTTTTTAAAAATATGGCAAATGTTTTTTAGATTGACATAAATTAACCAATCTTAACTTCATTGCCCCCTCCTTCTCAGATTTCCTTGAAATAAATTTAGTGATCTTATAGCAATATTGGCAGATTAAAAATGCAGCATTGTATGTTACTAAGTAAATGTGAAAATACACAAAAATTATAAGTTATGATTTAACTGTCTTTAAATTTTCCCCTTTTATGAACCAGATCAATCATAAGTTTGACATGCCAACAGTTAAAATGTTAAAATTTCAGTTTGGTTGTTACTCTGCTATTAAACTCTAGAAATATGTAGACAGTAGATACTTCATTTGGAATGTTACACACCAACTTCTCCAGATAATACATTAACTCATAGAAGTGGTAATTTTCTGTCCAGAAAAATTCCATGAAATATGAAAAATAGAGACATTTATTGAAGAAGATACAAGAAACATTGTACATAGAACAATGATGCCTCAGTCCCCTTCAAAGTAGGCACCTTGGGACCTCACACAGTTCTCCCAGTCACCATCAGCTGCCCCATCATATTTTCCTGAATCTCATCTACAGTCTGAAATCTCTTCCCTTTCAAAGGTGATTTTAGTTTTGGGAAAAGCCAGAAGTTTCAGGGTGCCAAAATTGGGCTGTAGCGGGGCTGAGTCACCTGAGTGATTTGATATTTTGCCGAAAAAACTCTGCACGAGACACAGTGCATGAGTGGGTGCGTGGTTGTGATGCACCAGTTGTCCGTAGCTGCAGCCTTCTGATTTAAAAAAAAAAAAAAAACAATTTCCACGGAGGAATGTTCAAGCTTAGTACAAAATTTGATGCAGATTCATTGCTCTACTCGCTCAGTTTGAATGTGATGGCCACACAGTACACGTGTTCACTCAGCAGCATCTGCCACCCCCACTGACTAGTACAGTGAAGCTGTCATTGTTATGCACGCACATTCCAGTCCACTGTCCTTAGCTGCCAGGTTACATCAATGCTGCGCAGACTGTTCTCGTTGTATTGACAATGGTTGGAAATGGAGAAGCTGAAGAACTTACATGCATGACCCATGGACATGAACTAAGGTGGGGGGATGTTGGTGGGAGGGGGGTACAGGGCAGAGAGGGAAAAAGGGAAGAAAAAAAACAATGGTTGGGCTTTTTCTGGGCAACCCACACACACATACACACATAGGCACACTTTTTATGTGAACCAGTTGGGAGTAAATTCCAAACATATTGCCCCTGAATTCTTGAATGAGTATTTTCTAAGAGACCCTCACCTATACAATGACAGCGAAGGCCTCTAAAATAGAAAAATTCCCATTTCATGCACTACTTCCATCTCATCCACAGATTCCATTAAAATTTCACCAATTCTCAAGTCATGTCCTCTCTTGCAAAGAAAAAAAAAATGGGGTTCAGTATCCAATCCAAAAGCATATGTGACAGTTGTTCTATCTTGTTAGTCTGCTTTAATCTGAAATCTTTATTCTTTCCTCATCTTTTGTGACCTTGGCATTTTTAAAAAACAAAGGCCAGTTATTTTACAGAAAGTTTTTGAGTGTTTTCTGTTTCCTCATGATTAAACTTAGGTTATACATTTTTGACAGGAATACCACAGAAATGCTGACCTAACAACACCTTTTAAAATTTACAAATAGCCATAGATATGCATTCTAATTTAATAAAACTTCACAAATTCATATAACATGGAAATACCAGTCTAAATTACATTAATCGTTTTAAAAGAAGTACAGTTTTATTATCTACCTTCAGGTATGTGCACCAACATGAGTTCAGTTAAAATGTTGTCAGTTCTTTGGGGGCTTGACGTTGCTAAATATGACCTGTGTGGTGTGTAATGTTTATAATAAGAGTTGCTTTCAAGCCTTACTTTACTTGAAACCATTTCTTGGTGTCCTGTAATCTTACTTACAATAATAATTTAAACCACATGGAAGGATGTAAGGGAGTATCTCACCCTTTGCAAATTAACGGTTTCATATGCTTGAAGTTTTACTCACTGGAATACTTAGTAAGTGTTGAGCAGTGATGGGTGGCAAGAAGGACGGACAGAACATATCTTGGGCAGGGTAAGAATTTGGCGCTCATTAAACTGATATAAATATACTTGTCCAAAAAAGTTGCTAAAAATGTTTTTGGTATAACAGGTAAAATGGTTTTCTGTTAATAAAAATTGTATATGCTACTTGATATTCTTAGAGGCATATCTCCTATAAGCATTGTAAGATGTGATCATCCAAACTAGGCAGTGTCCTGTGAACAATTAAATAGCTTATATTTTAAATCATAAGAGCATTGGTTTCTTATGAACAGTTCTATCCAATGCCTTTCTTTTGGGGGGGGAGTGGCAGGTTTTAGAGCCTGTGAGTCCCACTGTTGGTTGGTATTTCTAGAAGTTGGCTGGTCTGGTTGATCGCATAATCTGTAGTTGTAAAGATACTTAACAACGATAACTGAGTACTGCTAAGAATCTTTACTTGAGACTGCTTTCTACTTTAGTAATAGTTTGGGTAGTTGTGAAAAGGAAGGATTTTTAAAAACCAAGCTAACTCGTACTGTATTTCTGGGCCGGTGTCACCAGCCTTACCCTGAAATCCAAATCTGCTTAAAATAGCTATTTCCAGTGGAGCAGTAGGCCAGGTTCGTCACAGAATCGTTTTACCAAAAACAAACTCTCTCTCACTTATTTGACTAAATGTTCTGTCTACTTTTACAGTGTTGTCATGACTGGATCTTACAATAATTTCTTCAGAATGTTTGACAGGAACACAAAGCGAGACATAACCCTAGAAGCATCACGGGAAAACAATAAACCCCGCACAGTTCTGAAGCCACGCAAAGTCTGTGCAAGTGGCAAGAGAAAGAAGGATGAAATAAGTGTTGACAGCCTAGACTTCAACAAGAAAATACTTCACACAGCCTGGCACCCCAAGGAGAACATCATTGCTGTAGCTACTACAAACAATCTGTATATATTTCAAGACAAAGTGAATTAGGTTGGCATTCCTAGCAGAAGAGCCCACTTCCTGCTTAGTTGAGATAGTTGAATCTAGCATATGTACCTAAAACAGAGAGAGGTCCATTGTGGTGCCCCTTTCCAGTGTTTGACAATGTGCCATTCGACAACACGTGTATAGCTACATGGAGAAAGCTCCGTGGATTCCTCACTGTGGTGTTCTCCATGTCTGCTAGCCATTTAGGTAAGGTTAGGGCACTTTTAATTTAAATGACTTCTTGCACCATCTTGCCTAATGGACTAGATTGGACTGTATCAACATTGATTTACTCCACTTTCTATGCCTTGCATTGTGATGACGTCAAACACAGTGAAAGCTGTCAGTCATGCTTATGGGATTTAATTGTGTATCCTCATTACTGTATCATTTGTGGGGTACACCCCTCCCCCTTTTTTAAATTAAATACAGCTCATTCTTACTGTGGCTTGTAGCATTCCTCCTCTCTGGCCTCCTGGACTCTTCCCTTCACGTCTCTCACCCTTGCCCCTCCACCCAGTCTTGGTGGTGGTATATTCAAGAAGGAACGAAAGCACACAAAAGGAGTCAGTTTGGGGTCAGTGGTAAAGGGGGGTATATGTTGCGAACAAATGTTTTAATAACAGTTGGCTGTAATCACTCCTTGCCATGTCTGGCACTGAAAATAAGGGAAAAAAAACTACTACTGAATAAAAGTGACAAAGAATGGAGAATCTGGTTTTCTTTTTCTTTTTAATCTACCTCTATGCCAATATTTTGTGTCATAACTTTGGGAAAATGACATGAATTTCCATTGTCTTATTGGTGTTTTTGTTATTTTTAACAAGTGTTCTTTTACATGGAGAAGGAGAGGGATTGGTTCTGAACATGTTTTGGTTATATATTGGATTTTACAACCTATAAATGCTACTAGAGGGGTTTTTTTT
>VMDR010037213.1:0-10292 GCA_007922815.1 Macrotus californicus | reverse complement strand
GTATAAGGGGCGGAGCCTTAGGTGTTCAGCAGGGCAGGGCAGCACGTCACTGCGTTGTGACGCTGTTTGTGAGGGAGGGTCCACTCTCTGCCAGTTTTCAGTGACTCCCTGCTACCCACAGTCAAATTGGGACCCTCCAGCACTGATTCCCAGGTGGGTGGGCTTGTGCACGCTCTAGGACCCTGTGGTCTCTCCAATGAGCTCTCCTGTGAGGCTGGTAGTTTCTCCCGCTGCCGCTGCCTCAACTCCCACAGGTGTTTTCAATCAGAGGCCCTGAGACTTTATTTCCCCTGCACTGGAACCCTGGGTTATGGGGTCTATCTTGCTCCCCAGTTGTTCCTCCCAGTTTATCTGCACGTGGGTGTGGGACAGCCCAGTCCACCAGCAGCCACTTCACCTGGTCCGCCGCCTCCTCCCCGTGAGTACGCTCCGCCCGGCTGCCTGTCTCCGCCCCTCCTACAGGTTTGGATGAATGTTTCTTTAACTCCTTGGTTGTTGGACTTCCATATAGTTCAATTTTCTGTCACTTATGGTTGTTTTTTGTTTTAAAATTTGTTGCTGTCCTTCTTTTGGTTGCGTGAGGAGGCACAGTGTGTCTGCCTATGCCTCCATCTTGTCCAGAAGTCTGAGACCTTTTCTTTCTGTGAGCCTAACATTTATATACTTATGCATAATATCTAGAAAAAAATATCTTAAGAATCAAGTCTTGAACTACTGATAGTCAAGTCTCCAAATTTTAGGCAACCAATACATTTTCTAACTGCACAGATAACTATCTTAGGCTTTATGCTTTTTTTCTGTGTTAAAGTACTGGATTCAGCAATTCAAGAAAACTATAATTAGTGTTAAATCTAGTTAAACAGCCACTATAATTGTTGAATTGATTGTGTTCTCAGTGATTCTGTGGAGATAGTTTGAGACATTAGATTTTTAATTCTTACCCAAGGATATATTTATTGATTTTTAGAGAGAGAGGAATGGGGGGCAGAAACAGAGAGAGAGAGAGACACTGATTTGTTGTTCCACTTATTTATGCATTCAGTGGTTACTTCTTGTATGTGCCATCACCAGGGACCAAACCCACAACCTTGGCATATCAGGACGACTCTCTAACCAACTAAGTTACTTGGCCAGGGCCTAGACATGTTTTTTGTTTGTTTTTTTTGTTTTAAATGTCTATTTACCTGGGGCAAAGCACTTACTGCATTCATTCCTTGCCCAAAGAAGGGCACGATGGCGTGAGCCGCATCCCCCATCAGCAAACAGTGTGCCTTAAAGTGAAACGGTGAGCACTTCACAGAGATCATGGGCTGGGCAGGCAACAGAAAGAAATCTCGTGTCAGGTTTTGCCTTCAGAGAAAAATAATCAGAATGTAAAGGTGTTAAATTGGGTATGAAATACAGCTCAATCCTCTCACATTTACTCTCTTTATTGACAGATACACAAGAACACCAGAAAGAAAACAGGAAAGGGAGGAACTGCAGTTTTTCTAGTCCCCAAATTCCATCATCCTAATTACCTTCTTGGTTTGCTACAATGTTCATCACATTCGAAAAGAACACATTTGGTTGCATGTCAGTAATCTGAAATATGTCAGCATTATATGTCATAAGCATGTCTTGTACGTGGGTCATGCAATGTTCAGTGATGTTGGCATGATTTAGGTTATGGACACATCCAAACGCTGCTGTGCATTGGGTTAAACCCCAACAAACCAAAATGAAAATTAATATGACTGTATATGTATGTGAAAGTGGACAGTTGTAATCATAGCTAGTGTGTGAGAAGCATCCACAGGGGTTGTTTGGAAGCTATAATTAGAGAAACATATAAATCTGGATCTTAAATCTGGTTGGAAAGGCAAGAAATAGCTAAGGGACATATGAGTTACATTTTGGTGCCAGTCAGATTTCCATCAAGGTCGGAGAGGGAGAGATGAGAACAGACTGAATTAATCAGCAGGAAGGGATGAAAACAGACAATTTTTCCAAGCCCTGCTAAGATGCTGGCAGTGGCTATCCCTTTGACCTAGTTAGCTCATTGAATTTTCACAACTGCCCTAAAAAATAGCTATCCTGGTGCCCATTTTAAAGGTGAAAAACATGAGACTCAAGGAAGTAAAGGGTAGAGAGTATTAAAATCTTGCTCTTTCTGCAGCCTTATGCTGTCTCCATGAAGACGTCACTGGAGGGGGAGAGTGAGCTGGATTCCCGGAGGGAGGGACAGTGAGGACAGAGGCCCTGAGTGAGACCAGATGACAACAGCCCACATGGAGGGTGATGCTGACATGGGCCCGAGCAGCCAGGGACTCTAAACCAGACAGCAAACACAACTAGCCATCAACCTTGAACTCTGTGTGTGCCAGGCCCTGGGCTGAATGATTTATAGGCATAGTGTCCTTTAGTCCTCACTGTAACCCTCTGGGGCAGGTGCAATACTATTATTGTCACCATTTTACTATGAGGGGCTGAGATGCTGGGAAGCTTACACGGCTATTGAGTGGTAGACCCGAACTTGAGGCTGCTGGTACTCACTGTGCCACAGGCTTCCTTATCTATCAGGGGCTGGAGAGCCTGTACAGGATCTAGAAAGGCCTGGGGACATCAGTGATTTGTCTCCCAGAGAAACTGGCCAGGGTCTGGGCTCGTTCAGCTACCTGCTCGTAGCACAGCATTCACTTTTGCTAACAGAGGCTTCACGTCTAGGTTGCTGTACAGCCAGACATGTTTAAGATAAACAGAAATAAGGTGCATCACCTGCATTTGAATTCTGAGTTACTCAAACCAATGGAGCAAACGGCACATCTTGAAACTTACTCTCCCATTAGAGGAATGGCGTCTGGAAAGCGCTCGTGAAAGAAATCCAGCACGTCTCGACCAGTTTGAAGTTTTTCAAACTCTTCAAAGGGCATGAACAAAGTACACGTGAAAGATTTGTCCTGTGAGAAAAAGAACAGTGTGAGAGGGAAAGGGAGACCATGATGTGGGTGCAAAGGTAGGTCCCTGGCAGATGACAGGCACCTGGGAGGAGTGTCCCAGCAGACGGGAAAGCACCGTTGCTTTCCCCACCCCCTGACTCCCAAAGAAAAGCTCTGCCCAGTCTCAGGGCTGCTCCCCAGCTTCTTGGTTATTAGGAGAATCTTTCTCCTGTAAATTCCCGAAGTTTCCACCAAATAAACCCTACACCTTAGATTGCTAATAGGTTGGTTGGATTTAACTTCCCCTCCTTTTTTCCCTCTATTGTTTCTTTTATGGCAGTATGAATAGGCATTGGACCCCAGGACTGATAACAAGAGAGAAAAAGAAAGAAAGGAAAAGACCAACCAGAGAAACAGATAGCTATATCTATCTATATTACATAATAATAATAACAACAGTAAAATAAGAACAAGAGTATACAAGGTCCAACACAAATAATGCCCCATTTTTATTACAAAATCTTTTATTACAAAATCATAAGCACATAATACTGTAACAAAACAATATCACACTCAAGCGTACCATATGATATTGTAGGTGAAATGTTCAAATTAAAACTACAAATTATTACACCCATATTATTACCCTACCAACCACACTCAAGCAGGCATTACTCCTGCCAGAGCCTGTATATATTTTTTGTATTTATATATCAAAAAAGTGTAAGGTCTAATGAATGAACAGCCACCCTCTTTTTTGATAATCTATATTCCAATGTTTTATAAATCTTAAAGGCTAAAAGTACTTCCTAATATATGACCTAAGTTTCTTTGGCTTTATTGGGGGGCCATGACTTCCTACAGCATCTTGGGAGAGATGGCAGGCCCCACCACACCAGACACCCACTAGTCATCCATGGATGTCAAATCTCCTTTGCAAAGTAAATCATTGGAGCGGCTTCAGGATTTTTCTTAGTCATCCCAAAGTTTCAAGATGTAATCATTAAATAGACCAAACAATGATGAGCTTAGTTAGGTTTACAGATACTAAGTACAAAAGTAAATAGTGAAAAACATTAATTATAGACACGAAAGGACCATTGATAAGAGACTATACTACCTTGTTAGGAAGTGCGATCATCATGAAGGTGTTTCTAGGCCAAATATGCAGATAATTAGGTTCCATGGCATACTGCGGAAAAAATGTATATATGCTTGATTAGTATGTTAATGTAACACATCTATAAAGCTGACTCTGCTTATTTTATCATTGTTTCCACAGCAATTTAAATCAGTATCCTATTCATGGTGGTATGCACGTCCATGGCTACATAAAGTGGAAATAGTCTTAGAAAACACTTTGTGTTCTGTCTTTATAAACTCAAACTGAGGGGAGTTTTTAAAAATAGAACCATTGATTGCCTTTTGTTACAAACGTCCTTGATCACTTGACTTCAAAAAATTTAAAATCAATACCCTATTTTCTGTATGCCGGTGTGATGAGTTTTTGATACTAGGTATAACTGAAGATTTGAGAGCAGGCTATAAGATGTTCTCTCTCTCTGTCTTCTCTCTTTATTTTCATATACACACACATATACATGTATATGGATATACATATATTATATGCATGTATAATATTTTATACTCTTCATCTTATTGGGGGACTCATTTCTATGGATGGAAAGGTCCTAATTTAATTTTTATGGGCAAAACCAAATTTTGCAAGCAAGCCTCTTATCTCATTTCCCGCAAAATAAATAGTGGAGAGGTCTGGCCTCCTTAGTAACCCTTCTACAATGCAATAGCAACCTGAGTAAGTATTGATTACTTGGGTAGATCAATGGACCCAACGCCCAATTGACCCAAATCCAAAATGTTCCCAAGGATATTTTATATATACAAGAATATCCAATCAATTTGCCAACTATTTCAAGTTCGCATTACTTTTTACAAATGTTTAGAAAGGACTTACCACTTGTATATTTTACATAGAAAGAAGAACACAGGAGGCACAGAATAGTCTCCTGGCTGACATTTTCATCCTTTGTTACGGTTATTTGTGTCTTAGGAGAAGAGACTATTCCTTTCTGGCTTTTTAATCCCCCAGGACCCGAAGAAAGCCCAGTACATAGACATAGGAGTGAATAAATATGTAACTCTTTGACCTCAAAGATCTTACAGTGCAGTTGAATAGGCAACACGTCTCCATAGGGAAAGCCAAATAACTTGCCTTTAACAACAATTCAAGTGATAGAGAGACAGTAGGTGATTTGGTGCTGAATTAGAAGTAGAAGAAGTAAACGTTGAGCAGGGAGATCAATGGTAATGAAAAAAATACAGTTAAAAGTACAAAAAATACAATAAAAATAAATCAAATTTAAAACGAATTTTAAAAAGAAAGAAATCTGTAGGGTGGGAGTGGTTAAAACAAGGGATTTAGGGATTATATAAGGAGCGAGGGAAGGGGCTCCCGGGGAAGGATGAGCTTGCTGTGGGGGCTGCGAGAGTGAGCCGTGTTTGAGATGGGCAGCTAGGGGAGCAGCTGGGGGCAGGCCAATGTCCTTGCTTTTCCCTCTTGCTATCTTCTGGTCACTCTACAACCTTTCAGAACTCCAAAAGATAAGAAAGAGGAGATGAATGACAGCTGACCGATTTATCGTTTACTGCAATATTTGTCTCAGGCCATATGTGGCTTAACACAGGAACAAGGGACTAAGAAAACTCCTTGGAGAACATATTTGCCAATGATACATCTGATAAGGGGTTAATATCCAAAATTTATAGTGGGCTTATAAAACTCAACACCAAAAACCAAATAATCCAATTTAAAAATGGACAAAGGAACTTAATAGACACTTCTGCAAAGAGGACACACAGATGGCCAATGGACACATGAAAAGATAGTGTCACTCGTCACTAGAGAAATGCAAATTAAAACCACAGTGAGATATCACCTTACATCTGTCAGAATAGCCATCAACAATAAATCAACAAATAACAAGTGCTGGTGAGGACATGGAAAAAGAGGGACCCTCGTGCACTGTTGGTGGGAATGCAGATTGGTGCAGCAACTGAGGAAAGCAGTGTGGAGACACCTCAAAAAATTAAAAATGGCACTGTCTTATGACCCAGTGATTGCACTTCTCGGTATTTATCCAAAGAAAACTGAAACACTGATTTGAAAGAACACATGCCACACCCCCCAGTTCATTGTAGCATTATTTACAATAGCCAAGATTTGGAAGCAGTCCAAATGCCCATCAGCAGATGAGTGGATAGAAAAGCTGTAGTATATATACACAATAGAATATTACTTGGCTGTAAAAAGAAGGAAATCTTACCCTTTGCCACAGCATGGAAGGACCTGGAGAACATTATGCTCAGTGAAGCAAGTCAGTCAGAGAAAGACAAATATCATATGATTTCACTCATATGAATCTAATGAACAAAATAAACAAAGAAGAAACAGAATCACAGATAGAGGACATACTGACAGCTCTCAGAGAGAGGGTGGGTTGAGGGGCTGGGTGAAAAAGGTAAAGGGATTAAGAAAAAAACAAACCCTCATAGACATAGACACCGTATGGTGATTAAAGAGGGTGAGGGGGGTAGGGGAGTTAGAGGAGGGTATATGGGGGAAAATGGTAATGGAAGGAGACTCGACTTGGGGTGGTGAACATACAATACAATATACATATGATATATTATAGGATTGTACACCTGAAACCTACATAATTTTATTAGCCAATGTTACCCCAATAAGTTCAATTAAAAAGCTCCTTGGAAATCTCTTTGCAACAACTTGCTGTTCACTTTACTTAATAACTATTATTAATTTAATCATGAGAACAAGACTTCCCAATTGCCAGTGTACAGAATTGATTCCCAACCCATTTTTTTTCCTCCCAAGAGAAAATAGAGAAATGATATTATTATCTGTGACAAATTCCCTGTGTATTTCCAGTAGGGTAGTTATAATTCCTTTCTTTCTTTACTTCTTTGGAAAGTATCTCAAAAGGTGAGAGAGAGAGTGATATTATTAAAGGGACCTATAGCTCAATGTATTACTGATGACAAAGTAGTTTGCCAAACCTCCAAACTAAGCCACGAGACTGAGAACAATCACACCAGAATATGCCTCTACTCTAATATGACGCCAGGTGTGTGGAAAGGAGATAAGAACGGAAAGGACTTACATCTCCATCCTTAGGTGGAATGGACAACTCCATGTACCCATGAGGAATGTATTGTTGACTGTAATCAAAGCGGGGTTTCTTCATGAGGTGAGCTCTGACTGTTGAATAGGCACCGTCACATCCTACAATGAGGTCACAAGTGACATCCTTGGGGACTTTGTCAGATCTGAAAAATAAAATGAACCATCCAAATTTTTTTTAAAGGGTCTAGTGGCGAAAATGATAATGTACCCCCACTTGGGTATAAAAAGTAGCAAGTCAATAGGGCTACTACTCATTTTTACAAATCCGACTTACAGATCTCAATTGACGGCTGGATTTCTTCTGAGAAGGAGAATGACACACAACCACATGGATTTGTAAAGACATGCTAGGCCATGGAAGTGTGTCTGAGAGCTGAATTCCCTGCATGAAGGGGGAGAATCTTGAAAAGAAGGCAAAGCATTCCAAGTGGAGGGAATATATGAACCGATGAAGCAATGGGACCAGGAATTTTTTTACAAACAGTACATTTGGCTTGAGCAGAGGGTAGCAGGAGATAGATAAGCTTAAGAAAAGAATACAGTGTAGGGAGGGAAAAAAGGGAGAAGATTATTTTGAATGTAAAGACAAAAGGTTTAAATATATTCTCCTGGCAAAAGGGAAAAATGTAATTTTTTTTTCTATTGGGTGAATGATGCATGAAAAGCGGTGACTTACTCTCACTAGCAGTAGATGGAGAAGTGGAGGCAGAATGCAGAAGAGAAGGGAAATGGGGACCAGGTGACCGCAGTAGCCTACCTACAGCAGGGATGACAGCCAAGGACTATGGTGCTCAGGAAGGCATGGACTCTGAGGCCAGCAGAAAAATGAGAAGGAAATAGAGAAAGGGGCTCATGACAGTGATTCTAATTCCCTGGTGATAGAACTAGGGAAGTCAGGAGTGGGACCCGCTTGGAGAAGAACAGATGATCGAGGTTTCAGATGTGTTGGAGATATGGCAAGAGGTACCTATGAAGATGTTTAATGAGAAATTAACATTGGTTAGGATTGAATTGGGGACTGAGAATGAAGGTACAGGTTTGGGCAAGACAGGTTCCTTTTAGAGATGTGAATTTATAAGTAGTTTTGAATGGTTTGGGAATCCATGACACATCGCCAGAGTGGGATGGGAGGCTTGGTACTTAAGAGGCAATAGAGCAAGCTAAGGAGAAACAGACAAATAGCAACCACAAAGAGAGGAGAAACAGGGCAGTGGAGGGTCATCTCTTTCTAGCAAGGAGAGAGTGTGAAGCAAAGTGGGGTCCCCACTGTGGGGTCCCCAGTGTGGAAGACTGCGGGAGGCTGAGCGAGCAGGAGGACCCACCAGCATCCTAAGCAGAAGCCATCTAAGGTCTCTTTTCAATGTAAAACTCAGAGAATCTAGGAATTAGCTGAATTAGCCTTTTAGTAATTCAACTCTTTCAAAAGAGCCAAAGAACAAAGTTTACAGATACAATTCTCCTGGGCAACCCTTCACTTCTCCCTCTGAAGTCAACAGGCTGCGGGGCATTACCCAAGCACTGTGATCGTTCTCTCCTCGGGATTACAGTTCAACAGTCTATGGCCAAAGTACACCTTTGTGTTGGGATATTTCTCAACAGCTGAGGAAACAAAAAAAAAGAGAGGAAACAAAAATAAAATTCCAATTCTTGTTTCACTTACTCAAATTCAAATATTATTCATTTTCTGACAACATTATGACAGCTATTTATTCTTATTCATGTAAACATGATTCAAGTGGTAATTTGACAGCTATTTGGTAAATGTTCCAGGATAATTTCATAGTAAAAGACATAAATAAAAATCAACTGCTCTCACCTAAAAAAAAAAAATCCAACTAACTCCATTATGCAAATTCTTACATTGCTGTAATTATTGACACCCTGGAAAGGAAACAGGCATTGCATATTTTAAAAATTGCCTGTAATTTAAGGTTTCATTTGTGATTGAAAATATTCAGCCAGAGGGGAGACTTCCGGCCAAGATGGAGGCGTAGGTAGACACACTGTGCCTCCTCTCACAACCAAAAGAAGGACAACAACAAATATTAAAACAAAAAACAACCAGAACTGACAGAAAATCGAACTGTATGGAAGTCCAACAACCAAGGAGTTAAAGAAGAAACATTCATCCAGACCAGTAGGAGGGGCAGAGATGGGCAGCAGAAAAATGAGAAGGAAATAGGGAAAGGGGCTCATGACAGTGATTCTAATTCCCTGGTGATAGAACTAGGGAAGTCAGGAGTGGGACCTGCTTCGAGAAGAACAGATCATCGAGGTTTCAGATGTGTTGGAGATATGGCAAGAGGTACCTATGAAGATGTTTAATGAAAAATTAACATTGGTTAGGATTGAATTTGGGACTGAGAATGAAGGTACAGGCCTGGGCGAGACAGGTTCCTTTTAGAGATGTGAATTTATGAGTAGTGTTGAATGGTTTGGGAATCCATGATACATTGCCAGAGTGGGATGGGAGGCAGGGCGGCAGAGCATGGCCGGCGGACCAGGCGAGGTGACTGCTAGCAGATTGGGCCGTCCCACACCCACGTGCGGATAAACTGGAAGAAACAACTGGGGAGCGAGACAGACTCCTCAACCCAGAGTTCAGCGCAGGGAAATAAAGCCTCAAAGCCTCTGATTGAAAATTCCTGTGGGGGTTGAGGCTGCGGCAGCAGGAGAAACTCCCAGCCTCACTGGAGAGCTCATTGGAGAGACCCACAGGGTCCTAGAGTGTACACAAGCCCACCCACCCAGAAATCACCAGAGGGGCCCAATTTGACTGTGGGTAGCACAGAAAGTCACTGAAAACTGGCAGAGAGTGAGCAAATGGCATTGTTCCCTCTTGGACCTCTCCTCCACATACAGCGTCACAACACAGCGACGTGGTTGTCCCGCCCTGGTGAACACCTAAGGCTCCACCCCTTACTATGTAACAGGCACGTCAAGACAACAAAAGTGGCCCAAATGAAAGAACAGATCAAAGCTCCAGAAAAAATACAACTAAGTGACCAAGAGATAGCCAACCTATCAGATGCACAGTTCAAAACACTGGTAATCAGGATGCTCACAGAACTGGCTGAATTTGGTCACAAATTAGATGAACAAATGAAGGCTATGCTAAGTGAAATAAAGGAAAATGTACAGGAAACCAATAG
>VMDR010037212.1:0-10289 GCA_007922815.1 Macrotus californicus | reverse complement strand
CATCCAGATAGTAAACTCTACTTCCCTTTGGTGCTCTTCCTTCAGTCACAGAGTTTGAAGGGCATAACTAGAGAATTGGGCCCATAGTATAGAAAACCATAATATCCTCCATTGAAGGGTTCATGAGAGTCAGAGATCCCATTCCAGAAGTAAGCCCTCAGGGGAGTTTGGAAGATCAAAGTGAATAGAGAATGCCGGAAGAGGAGTTTAGCTTACTTATCTATACTAGTTGATACTTCTGCCTCCTCTTTTTTAACTACTTTCTTTTTTCCCTTCTACTTCACAGTTACTTCTCCCATTGCCTTATTAATGAGGACTTCTAACTCCTGAAGCCAAGTTTTTGGAGGTAGCCCTTTCTATCAAAAAATAATTTTTTAGCTGGGTACATGACTTCCCAGGGTACATTTTCCAGCTTCTTTGCAGTCAAACATGATCATGTGACTAAGATCCAGACAGTGAGATGTGAGTGGAAGTGATGTGGGCAACTTCCAGGTCATGTCCTTAGAAGAAAAAGACATGCCCTCCTTTTTCCTTTTTTTTTTTAAAGATTTTTTATTTATTTTTAGAGAGAGGGATAGGGAGAAAAAGAGGGAGAGAAACATCAATGTGTGGTTGCCTCTCCTGCGGCCCCTACTGGGGACCTGGCCTGCAATCCAGGCGTGTGCCTTGACTGGGAATTGAACCAGTGACCTTTTTGTTTGCAGGCCGGCATCCAATCCACTGAGCCACAGCAACCAGGGCCCTCTTTTCCTTTTCTATGGGCTGAATGTAAATATGAGGTTGGAAGTGGGATCAGCCATTCTGGGTCATATGGGGAAGCCATGTATTAAGGATGGCAAAGCATCAAAAGGGAAGGAGACTAAGTGCCAGTGAAAATGCAGAGCTACTGTACCTACCCTGGACCCTCACATGAAAGAGAGATAGATGTCTATCTTGTTTAAGCCACAGTTAGTTTTGGTATCTTGTGTAAGTTGGCCTAACCCATATGGTAAGAAATGTACCACTTCAGAGAAGGCAAATCACCAATGGTGTCAGGGAACAACGCAGTGATTGAGAGAACGGCTTTGGTTATCAGGTAGACCTGGATTGACTTGCAGTGTCACTCCACCACCCGCATCTGAGGCTGAGTCCCAATTTTGTCTTTTGTAAAATGGGGATAATAGGAAGTGCCTCACAGAATATGATATAAAACTAGGGGATAAAGATTCAAGGGTGTACAAACTAGGTATGGTCTGTGCTCTCACAAAAGTGAAGATGCAGACACGTACATAAACGAATGCATAAATAATGCCAAATTATAAGCAGTGCTGTGGAAGTGCAAAGAAAGATAATGAGCAGGGGATTCCTTAGAGGAGTCCGATGAGAAGGAAGCAGCTGTGTGGAGCATATTTCTACTGAATATGCCTGCATGTTCAGATCAGTAGGAGATCACTTAACAAAATTGCAATTAAAATACTTGCATTTTGGGTTGGGCTATTCCCTACCAACTAGACTATATGCCCCACAAGGGCAGTGTGCATGTTAGGCTTGCTCATTGCTATAAACATGAGGTGCCCTGTTATTAACTGAGTGGAGAATGACTAATGATGAAAGCCTGGGATGCATATTTTCTAAAAGAGACTGTCTTATTATTTTCAAAGACAACTGGGTTGGTGCTTGGTTGGCAAGATGTACCTCTGAGAACTCTATGATGAGGTTGCTTTATATAATTAATATTCATACTGAATTCTTACCACCTAGCACAACACATGGCATATAGTAGTTGTTTAATAAATATTTATTGAATAAACAAATATGTTTCTAGTAACATTTCAGTTTTCATGGTTAGAAATCTCAATGGGATAAACATTCTAATGACTAGGCCTGTGCAAAAGTGGAATGAGCCCTTTTGGGAAGCATTGAGCTCCCTGTTCTCAGACAGTTCAAAAGAATTGTTAAGTTTTAGGGGGAGGACATCACACTCTGAACAGAAGGCCACATCTTCTGAATGGCTGCTAACTCTGAGAGTGTATGTTCTCTAAACGTGTGTGTACTTTGTACCTGAGGTATTTGAAACTTATTCTTAAAGAGTTTTAATAATTTTTATTGAAATAATTTCTGTGCTCTGAAGTTACTTAAACAAAAGTCTGAATTCTCTTTGAGTCACAAATACTGAATACCCTCAAGTTCTCCTGTGCTCCTTGGACACAGGGAAACACACAGAAGCTGTTGAAGACATGTGGAAGCCAGAGTCAAGGTTCTATGATTTCACATGTGTGTGTCCTGCAGGGACCCACCAACTCTGTGCTCCAATAATAACAGTACTCTATACATATTTCCATCATGAAAATCTTTACTTTCTATTATTATGATCTCTTTTGGGGTCTGTTTCCACCAGTAAATTGTGACTTCATTGTGGGCATCTTATTTATATTTTATCTCAACGCCCAACACCATGCCCAACCTTGTTGGGTGCTCAATAAATATTTCCTGAGTTAAAAAATTCTCTAATGTTTTCATGGGAAGAAAAAAGGGGAACTAGTTCTGATTTTCATGGATGAATAAAGAAAAAGAGGACATTGCCACAGAAATGACTTCCACAGCTGGTATTCTAGGTATGCCACTTTTCTGGGTAGTTTTCTGTGGATTTCCAATCCACCGTGGAAGCTTGTCCATACACATGAGGGGGAATTCCACAGAACTTATGTGAGATGAGGGTGTGAAATAGATGTATTTCTGTACCACTTTTTTTCCTGTCCCTGCACTGTGGCATACCAACTTGTCTTTATCACTTTCCCTTCTACCCTTCCCACCAAAGCTTTACCCATCTTTTCTCATTACTGGCTTTCCCACCTGCCCCTGCCCCTCACTGTTTTGGATTCCCACATATATACTTAGAAAGAGATACTGAAGCACCTGTGAGCCAGCATTTGTTCCTACACTCCCTTATTGTGACTAATGGGGAACACCTGTCCTGTACATTCCCTCTTGCACCCTTACGATTGGATTTATCACTGCAGTAGTTTAACCATAACTAGAAAAATGTAGCTCTCTAAAGTCCCTATAATATGGTGGTTCCTAATGTGGTTTAAGTTATTCCTTGTGTCATAAATAACATAGACGGCACTATTATGGACCAATACCCTGAAAAGAAAAGGTACTGAGATCATAAATAACACACACAATAGGAGCTTGAGGAAACTCATGGAAATGCTTTGGTTTCTGATGGAGGACAGGGGAGTGGGTGACTTCTAGGAAGGCTTTGGATTTCAGGTCTCAGTCCTGGAGGGAAATGTTATTGTGTCTGTGATAATCCTTCCAATTCAGCTAACCTAATTGTGCAGTCAAGGGGTCTCACTTGGTCAGAGGCCAAGGTCAGCGTGGTTTCCCTGCCTGGGGAGGATAGGAAGAGGATTAATCTGCTTGTGCATATTTCTTGTCCTATATACCCCCTGTTATGGCCAGGAAAGGAGAGAAGGGAAAAGCAAGTCTCTGCTACATGTGACCTCAGTCCCCACAAGGACTAAAGCTGCCTTTTGTGATCACATGTCTTTCCATCTATTCTATCCTGTGTCAGTCATCCTGTTGTGAGTAGCTGCCATTTTTACTGGATTAGGCCTATCAGATTATGCTCTAAAGATGAAGAAAATGCTACCACTCCAACAAAAACTGTTTCTGCTTTACCTCAAAAGCCTCTCATTCTTTTTGCTTTGAGAAAAAGAGAAAGAGAGAATGAGACAGTGTATGTGCAGTGCCCTTTATTTGGACTTTTATCTTAACCTGGGAATACGTGGTCTTCTGTTTCTTTCCTTCTCATGTAACTCTTCATTGATTTTTTAAAAAATCAAACAAGCCACCATCACAGACTCTTACAAAAGAAAGTCAGCCATGAAGGAGCCCTGGGCTTGGAATAGAAGCCAATCTAATTTTAGTTGCTAGTGAGCCTCTTTAAGCAGTGGACAGTGGTCAGAAGTTCATCTTGGCATGTGCTATCAGGACCCAATAGCAGCCCACCACTGTCAACAGACCCCTCTCCCAGGTTGGGAGTAAGAGGAGTCCTCATTGATGGCAGTTTCTGCCATAATTTCCTGATAGGTGGCTTGTATGTTACAAGTAGGTCTTTCATTCTTTACTTTTTTAAAATTAAAGTTGTTTCTGACTTATGGAGTATCACTTGCTGATATCCTGGGTAGGGGGTGCTGTGACTCATTCTGATAAGCAGCTGGGCCCCAAGCTCCTGCTTTTCTTCACATGAGGTTTGAATCTTTGCCTTTGGCTGAAGTCAGGGGCTTGGGCTGACTGTGGACCATCAGGAGAATTCCCAGGACATGTCTGCGGGATCCCCAGCATTTACAGACCATCCCTTTAAATCTTATTATAAGGGTACTGCTTTATTTTTAAAAAATGAATTGTTTGATTTGTTCATACTAATAAGTTCCTAAAGTTCTTGTAGGATTTTTTTAAAGAAAGAAGAAGTATGAAAAATTACCCACATTATGGTCTGTCTTGAAAAATAGTCCAGGCCCTATCTACTTATTGATATAATTAAAACTGGATTAGTAGAATGGATTATAGAGTTTCTAAGACCATTAGGGAGTTTGAGCTCAGAACTTTCTTACCTTTTTTCCCTCTTCTCTACTCCCTTTTCTCCAGCTCAAATTTATATATGTCACTATCTCCAACTTAAACAAGCCAGGGTCTTAGACACAGGACCTTGGCCGGCAAAAGGGAGAAATCTTAGGAAATGGCATAGGAAGTTTGAAGAGAAAGAGACCTTAGAGATTAATCAGGCCGTATAGATGAGTGATTAAGCAAGCAAAGTCTGGATTCAAACCATGACTCTGGTAGCTATTTCAGTGTGGACAAATTCATCACTTGGCCACACACTGCACCTCTGAAATGCAGTGGCCTCACATGTAAAATGGGAATGGTGATAGCATCTCCTTTGTAAGGGTATTTTGGAGATTAAATGAAATTGTGTATGTAAAGTGTCCACATAGTAAACATGTTATCAATGCTATAATAAAAGTTATCAGTGCTATTGTAGTTATCATCATCATCGAGTCAAAACTCCTGAAGTTTTGGGGGAAGGAAAACTGGAGTTCTGGGAAGTCTACCAAATTTGTCCAGGAGCTCAGAGCTAAAAGCAGAAATGACCCCAGGTGAACCTTTCCTTAAGTAAATTGCATATATTGTGTAATTTTTAGAAAATGTCACTAATCTCACCTCACTTTTTATATCCTGATATCAAATTTACCTGTTCCTTCAACTGAAACAGAACATATGTAGAAACACATACTCCAAACTAGATTCATAAAGCTAAAGTTAATTAAAAGTAAAAATCTTGTGAAACACAAAAGTCAGATCAAGGAAACATTTCCTTGTCTTATATAATACCTCTGTCTTAAATCCAACAAGATTCTGGTGCACAGGGGAATGTGTAGTACCTGGTTCGGCAAAGTAAGCCAGAGATACAGGTCTATGCCACAATTCTCAGGGGTATCAGAGAGATGCAATAATCTGTGACCTCTGGGATGTAAAATGGACAAACCTCTCTCTATGAACAGTGAAGAACTTGGTTTTAGCAGTGAATTCTCTTACCTCTTTCACTCCTCTTTGCTATTAAGATGAAAACTGGTTTGAGATTGATACCATATTTGAATAGATCTACAATACACCCAGATGGGAGTGTCTATAAACAATAAAACAGTAGATTGCGCTCTAGAAATTTTCAAAGGGAAACAATTGAATGAGTTGAATTGAATTGATGTGGATTCTATAACTGACCAATATACCCATACATCAGTAAGTTTTGAAATACCTACTATGTGCCTTGCTGTATGCAGAGCACATGTGGTATGAGTTTTAAAGGAGTTCACAGTGTGGTTGGAAAAGACAAATACATGAAACATTTTGGGAATACACCATTGATTCTTGTTATTTGTGGTAGTTATGTTCTATAAAGTCACTGGAAACACTGAATTAATGAATACTGAACCATTACTTCTTGGGAAATACAGGGTTAGGGTCCTATAAGACTGATTACATTTTGCCAACTCATCTATGAATAATCTTGTTTTTTGTGTTTTTCTATTTAAAAACACCTTATTTAATGTATACTGCTTCATTAACATTGAACTCACAGCGAAGAACACTGTAACTTATGCCTGAACCAAGCTTATCTAACACATGGGTTTTCTTTATAAGGCACATCACAGACTTTGTGGGCTTAGAACACTAGATAGCACTTTGGCATTGGGCTTGAGGCATATTAAACAGCAAAATCACCAACCAAAAAACCCACAAAAAGGCAAACAGAGAAAGAAAAGAAAGTGGTACTAAATAGCTATAAAAAGGACACTCATTTACAATATGAGAGTTGAAACAAGGAGACAGAGCATCACTTCAATTGACCACAACTATGAATATGTATGAAGTTGACTCAAAATTCTTGCCATTCTGTTCATGTCCATGAATGACTATGAGATCACCACAAGTATTGAGTTTGGAGTTACTAATAAATATTAGTGAGTAAGCAAATCCACAAATAATGAAGATCCATTGTACATTCAAATGTTATTTGATATCATTGGAGGTTCTATGCTGCTGTATGTGCTGTGGGAAATGAGAGGAGGAAGCAATCAGTGAAGGTTTGTTGGAATAAGAGAGACTTCATAGAGAAAGTAGGACTAGAATTGAACTTTTAAAGATAAGATACAAGATTTTCAGAGAGGAGGGATGCCCCAAAACATGCAGAGGTCAGGTGATTTTGTGTTGATGGGGATGTAAGGAGACTGCCCTATAGTTCAAAGAATGCCCATATCAAAGAGTAATGGTGGCCCTGGCCCAGATGGTAGAGTGTCATCAGATACACTAAGATTGTGAGCTTGATACTTGGTTAGGGCACATAGAAGAATCAACCAATGAATGCATCAACAAGTGGAAAAAAAAATTGATATTTCTTTGTCTCTTCTACTCTCCTTTCCCCTGTCTCTCTAAAATCAATTAAAAAAAAATAAGAGTCATGAAGGATGAACTTGGACTGGAGTAGAGGATATCTATTATTTTTGCCCTTCGAGCACCTATTCTCCCTTGTTCTGATATCACCTCAATCTTCCCTTGGGAAACAGTTCCACCTCCTCCATCTACATGGTTTGCACGGGGCCAGTACTTTCCCCAGCTTCAGGGTGGTCTCTGACCCAGGCTTTTCAGTCAGAATGTTTTGTCACTTTGAGCACAGTGATTATATCTAGGAGTTGGCACATGACTCAGTGTTATCCAATGAAAGTCATCTCTGAAAGTGTTTTGCTGCTAAGACTGATAGTTGGAAAAAAAAAAAGATTGGATCTGTTGGGTACCACCAGGAAGAGAGAGCCTGTATGAGAATAAAACCAACACGATGTAAAAAGGAGAGAAAGAAAACAGAGAAAATGAAACTGGATGTCTTTTTTTTAATCATTATTTTATTGTTGTTCAGGTACAGTTGTTTCCATTTTTCCACCACCACTTTCCCCTGCCCCACCCACCACCACCTCCCACCATCAATCCTACCCACCTTTGGCTT
Organism: Macrotus californicus; assembly: GCA_007922815.1. NCBI lineage: Eukaryota > Metazoa > Chordata > Mammalia > Chiroptera > Phyllostomidae > Macrotus > Macrotus californicus. The sequence continues at coordinate 2,746 of VMDR010037212.1, read as the reverse complement.
TGTCCATGGGTCCTTTATATATGTTTTCATGTTCCTTGATGACCCTTTCCCTTCTTTCCCCCATCATCTCCCTTCCCTCTCCCCTCTGGTTACTGTCAGTTTGTTCTTTATTTCAATGTCTCTGATTATATTTTACTTGTTTGTTTATTTTGTTGATTAGGTTCCACTTGTAGGTGAGATCATATGGTATTTGTTTTTCACTGCGTGGCTTACTTCACTCAGCATAATGCTCTCCAGTTCCATCCATGCTGTTGCAAAGAGTAGGAGCTCCTTCTTCATTTCTGCTGCATAGAATTCCATTGTGTAAATGTACCATAGTTTTTTGATTCACTTATTTACTGATGGGCACTTAGGCTGTTTCTAGCACTTGGCTATTGTAAATTGTGCTGCTATGAACATTGGGGTGCATAGGTTCTTTTGAGTTGGTGTTTCAGGATTCTTAGGGTATAGTCCTAGCAGTGGAATTGCTGGGTCAAAAGGTAGTTCTATTTTTAGTTTTCTGAAGAAATTCCATACTGTTTTCCACAGTGGCTATACAGTCTGCATTCCCACCAACAATGTACTAGGGTTCCCTTTTCTGCACAACCTCTCCAACACTTGTTGTTTGTTGATTTGTTTATGATGGCCATTCTGACTGGTGTGAAGTGGTATCTCACTGTGGTTTTAATTTGCATCTCTCTTATGGCTAGTGAGGCTGAACATCCATTCATATGTCTCTGGGTCCTCTATATGTCCTCCTTGGAGAAGTGTCTGTTCAGGTCCTTTGCCCATTTTTTAATTGGACTGTTTGTCTTCCTGGAATAGACTCATGTGAGTTCTTTATATATTTTAGAGATCAAACCCTTGTCTCAGATACCATTGGCAAATATATTTTCCTATATTTTCATTTTGCTGATATTTTCTTTAGCCATGCAGAAGCCTTTTATTTTGATGGGATTCCATTTGTTTATTCTTTCCTTTATGTCCCTTGCTCTGGGGGACATATCAGTGAAAATATTTTGTGTGGAAGGATCCACCCAGATTTCTCTCTATAAAAGGGATCTTAAAAATGCCACTTGCCAAAACTAGGGGAAGCTGTCAGCTTTGGTTTCTTTCTCCCTATTGGGTTCCTTCCTCTCCAGTTCCATCTCAGAGGTAAGGTACATCTCCTGACCCCCAAAGAAAATTGTAGATTTCTAATTGTCAAATGGATGGATGGATGAGTAAATGAGTGAATGAATGAGTGAGGCTATGAGACACTAAGCCACTTACTGCTCTGAGGTTAGTAGATATTGTTGAGGATTTTAGCGTCTATGTTCGTCCAGTGATATTAGCCTGTAGTTTTCTTTCTTTGTTTTGTTTCTTTCTGTCTTTGTCTGGTTTTGGGATTAGGATGATGCTGGCCTCATAAAAAGAGTTTGCTAGTCTTTCCTCTTCTTGGATTTTTTGGAATAATTTGAGAAGGATAGGGGTTAGCTCTTCCTTAATTATTTTGTAAAATTCTCCTGTGAAACTGTCCGGTCCAGGGCTTTTGTGTGATGGGAGTTTTTTGATTACTGCTGCAATTTCACCAGCTGTCTGTTTAGGCTTTCTGCTTCTTCTTGATTCAGTTTTGGAAGATTATATTTTTCCAGAAATGTTTCCATTTCACCCAGGTTTTCAAATTTCTTGATATAGAGTTGTTCATAGTAATTTCTTACAATCCTTTGTATTTTTGTGGTGTCGTTTGTAATTTCTCCTCTTTCATTTCTGATTTTATTTATTTGGGTCCTCCCTCTTTTTTCTTGGTGCATCTGGTTATAGGCTTGTCAATTTTATCTTTTCAAAGAACCAGCTCCTGGATTTATTGATCCTTTGAATTGTTCTTTTAGTCTCCATGTCATTTAACTCTACTCTGGTCTTGATTATTTCCTTCCTTTTACTCACTCTGGGCTTTGTTTGTTATTGGTCTTCCAGTTCTTGTAGATGTATGATTAGGTTGTTTATTTGAAATATTTTTATCTTTTTTAGGTTGGCCTGTATTGCTATCAACTTCCCTCTCAAGACTGCTTCCCCTGTGTCCCATAGATTTTGGACTGTTGTGTGTTCATTTTCATTTATTTCCAGAAACTTTTTATTTCTTCCTTGATCTCATTCTTAACCCATTCATTGTTTAATAGCATGCTATTCAGTGTCCAGGAGTTTGAATATTTTTTAATTTTTTTCTTGAGGTTGGTGTCTAGTTTCAAGCCCTGTGGTCCAAGAACATGCTTGATATGATTTCAATTTTCTTAAATGTGTTGAGGCATGTTTTATGTCCTATCATGTGGTCTGTCTTTGAAAATGTTCCATGTGCATTTGAAAAGAATGTGTATTTTGCTTCTTTGGGATGAAAGATTCTATATATATCAGTTAAGTCCACTTGATCTAATGCGTCCTTCAGTTCCACAATATCCTTGTTGATACTTTGTTTGGGAGATCTAACTATTGTTGACAGTGGGGTGTTAAATTCCCCTACCATAATTGTGTTGCTGCGTATATCTTTCTTGAAGTCCTCCAAGAATTTTCTTATATATTTGGGTGCTCGTATGTTGGATGCATATATGTTTATAATATTTATGTCTTCTTCATAGATTCTTCCCTTGAATATTATGAAGTATCCTTCTGTGTCTCTTTTTATGACCTTTGTATTGAAGTCTATTTTGTCATATATAAGTATTGCTACCCTAGCTTTTTTTTCCTGTCCATTTGCTTTGAATATTTTTTTCCAACCCTTCGCTTTCAGGCT
>VMDR010037211.1:0-10290 GCA_007922815.1 Macrotus californicus | reverse complement strand
AACCCTTCCCCCTACTATTCCCTCCAAATATGCAGTCTTAAAACCAGTATTTAGAAATGCAATTAAATTTGTTCTTCAATCTATTCAACCTGCCAGCTGATTTTTTTAACTTAATATACATTTAGCCTTAAGTCAATAGAGTTATCTTAAAACAATTAATGGGATTTTTCTAAAAAATCATCTTGAAACCATGAGAAACCATGTCTTTGGATTAATTTTTATTATTTTGTAATTTATACATATATTTTAAAACTACAGATTAGGGGCACATTTCCCTTTCAAAAACATAATAGTCTTAGCAAATCCCATGCTATTATAAGGTGATGCCACCAATGGGTGAGTTCTTAGAATATGAGCCTTACTCAAGTTTGCTTTAGAAACCACAGATCTGGTTTGGATTGAAAGTAGTAGAATCAGCCTGGTGTGTTCCCCTAAGCTGGTCCAACTTCATCATTTTCTACAAAATTCAGAATTTCATTAGTATTGTTAATCATGACCTAGACTTATCTCAAAAAGTCTTTAGTTAATTTGCTGAACATATTTTCAAGGGATGACTATTTCAAATCATATTATTCATTTTATTTTTAAGGAAATTGTAACTGAGAGAGACTAAATGACTTGTCAGAGGTCATTGGGAGAGAAAGGGTAAGGAGAGAGGAGAGAGAGAGAGAGAGAGAGATCAGCACAAGAAGAGTGTTTAGGAAAAATACTACTTATACAAGTTTTCCTGAATCCTCAGCTGTTTTTGTTCCCACATTTCACAGCGCTGCTAATTAATACATGAGAGATTTGTGGGTCATGCATACAACTAAATACTCAAATGTGAATGCTGAAAACAGAGCAAATTTTCCATATTGTGTCTCTATAAGACTAAAAATGATGAGAGTTCCCATACTGGTAAATGTTTAATGTGTGTGAAATATCAACTTCTATGTGATATAAAATATAATTCATTAACAAAGCTAATTTTTATTACTTATAACACATATGAAAAGATTTTATAATAAAAGATGAATAGTCCCACTTCTTATGAGCTGTATTGCCTAAACCATATATGGTGGCTGTGAAAATAGACAGCTAGTATTTCCAGCTATGGGAAGCACAGTGACCAAAAATTCTACCTCTGGGTCCTCCACTGTGGTCATACCCAAGCCATACCCTCCTTTCAGGGAGCTCCCAGCCAGTAACAGAACAAGGCAAGGTACAAATGGAGCAGGCCCATTATGGCGAGATAGGGCACTCCTCCGTCAGAAGACAGTCTCATGCTTTCCCATCATCCTTGCTGCAGTAATGGGCTCATTCAGTACGATCCTTCCTATTCCTTTTCCTCTGTCTATAGTAGTGGGATTATCATTAAGGTCTGAGGCTCACCCACCTTTTTCTGTCCCTCCCCCATTAAATCTATTTCGTGTTCAATTACATCTCGTCATCTCTTCGTCAAGGCATGAACTAACACTCATTTGCTCTTAGTAGTTTTATCTTGCATTTTTGTATTTATAAAATACACAAAAAAACTTCATTTTTCTGATTGAATAGCATTTCAGTTTGACTTAATAAATAAGGCACTTTGAAAGAATGACTTAAATATACTGCACTTATTTTCATCTAACCAAAGCACATTATTTCTTATACAAAGAGAAAAAAAAACACTATCAATAAACTATGTAGCAATGGTAAAATGTACCTCAATTCCAGAGATACAAAAATATGTTTTAGAATTGTTGAAAGTGATCACTATTGCTTCCATAATAAATAAATGTTTTTCAGTATAGGTATCATGTAGAATATCCTTCACGTCTTATAGCTGCTTCTGTGATGAATAGCCTGTTTTTGTCCAGAACAATATACATTAAAGAATCCTCTACTAGCTTAGTTCAAATATGTGTATACACATCTGGTTGTACATAAGAAGAAACATAACTGTTTAATTATACATGCTACATACAGTTTAGTACAAATGCCCTTGAGAAAAAATAAATAAAACCCTGAAAATAGAACTGATAATTGGACTTAATGAAGTGCTTTTATAATTTTCAGAATAACTTTTCCAATTCATTACCTGACTTCCACTGGCATTCTAGGGATAAATTAGTGTTTTTATCATCACTTTTCAGATGGGGAAATTAAAAAGTTAAGTAACTTTATAAGGTCATACAGAAAAACAATCATGGCCAGGTATCTGCAGTCCAAGATTTCGACCATTTGACAGTGTTGGCTTCGTATAAACTTCTTATATTAGCTTTTGCAAAAACTCATTTCTAAAGGCAATTAGCTATAGAAAATTGTGCTGAAACAACTCTTACCAGTAAAACTTTTACCAGTAATATAAAGTTGTTTTTTTTCCTTTTCAGTGTTAAAACATTGAGTAAATTGAGAATGTTAGTTCAGGATAAGTTTTCTGAACTTTGAGTATCTTGGCTTTTGCTCATTTGTAAAATGTCATACTGATTATTTAAACTTACTGGCTGTATTTTTGACAGCTGTGCTATGGCAGCACTCTGGGGAAAAACCTCTGGTAACATTAACGAGCTCTGGACAACCACCACGACATTAAAACCTTACGAACAGTGAAATTGCCACCAGGAAGCACCCACTTGGCTGCGGTATAGCACCGTGAAGCCCATCACAGGTGTGGGCTGGGAAACGTCACTGCAGCAGGTTAGGCAGAAGCTAATTCATCTTTTCACTAGCAAGCTTCTGGTTTCTTTCATTTTTTTTTCTTCCTGTCAATCATCTTAAGTATCGTGATGGAGAATTCTTTGTAAAACTTTATAGAAAAGCCTATTTAAAAAAATATCTATCGTCTTTGTCCTCATTTATCCCTTTACTTATTTTTCTGAAAATAATGATCTTTACCAGTTCATTTTCGAAGATGTGCGGAAAGAGTTGTTCAGCAAACGAATTCCACTGCTAAGACTGGATCATAGTCAAAAAGAGCATGTTTGTCATTCCTTCCCTGGTTCTTTGGAAATCTCAAGTCTTCTTTTGGCATTCACATGCTTTCCCTCAGTGAAATGTTATCAAAACTTAGGCTATTTAGTTCATTACCAAGTAATATTTTCTAATTATTGCTCAAGTTCCCAAGTTTTCCTGCTCTCAATATAACTCTCTCTTCAATTAAAATAGAGAAAAAGAAATATATTGTACTTACTAGGTTTACAAGGTTGTGTGTGGTCTTTATTTCTAGCCTTCACTCCTAAGTCTTCTTATATTTCTCCTTGTTTTCTAGAAACTTGCAAACTGACCATGTCATACATTTGCTATGTTACCTCCAAATCTGTTTTCTCCTAGACAGCTTCTCAGTTAGTGCTGCTGCGATCCACACCAGAAATTGGGAACTAAACTCTGAGACCCCCCTCTTCACCCCAACCCTCCCTTTTGTAACCAGTTACCAAAGCACTTTAATAAATCTTGCCTTGTTAACAAAACTACAGTTTAAAACTTTCTACTTTCTGCATCACTGCTCTTACTGAGAGTCTTATTTTCTAACTAGACTACTGTAACAGATTTTTAATTTATCTGTCTTACTACTTCTATAATATTCTCCATTTTTCTACCACTTCAATCTTTTTAAAGGTTTAATCAGTGCCTCACTTTTTACCATGCAATTTTAAAGTTTCTTAAAATTATGTATGAAGAAGATCTTGCTTATCTCCCATATCCTGCCCAGTTACACATGACTCTCAAATGTTCTCCTTTAGCAATATCCAAAACTGGATATTTTCTTTAGAATTGTATGTCTTCTTATAAATATGTACTATTTTTAGGACTATTTTTTATGACTTGATGCCATAGTCTAAGACTGAACTGTCCAAATCTGGTACAATATTTTGTTCTCAGTACTAAGCTGTAATATTTAACTAGGTTAACTATCCACATTTGTCTCTGATATAGCCAAGACAGCAAATGTTAGATGCTATCACAGATACTTTAAACATCACCTCAGTGGTTTAACAAGACAAAGTTTCTATCTCAATCTCTCCAAGACCTCTCCTTTGAGTAGACTCAGAGTTCCAGGTTCCCTCTATACTGTGGCTCTGGAATCTCCCTAAGAAGGCCTTCCAGGTCATTAGCAAAGGGAAAAAGAGAGGAAGAAGGGCAATTGTCTTTTAAGTGATACACAGTTTATAAGCGGGCAGAGTCATATGGCCTCAAACTACCTGCAAGATCTATTGCAAGTGTATGGAAGCGCATGGAATATTGTTTACTGCACTTGCTGACCTGCCTCAATAAGACTTGATCACAACCCTGCCCGTGTTTCTTTACTCTGCCTGTGCTTGTCTAATGGTATATGTTACATTGCAATTGTGTGCTAACGTTTCTCTCTTTTTCTCATATTTAAATGTGAGCTTCTTGCTAACAAAGGAAGTTCCTGCGTATCGTTGTCTACACAGAACCATATAGTGGCAAATCATAGGGGGTAATGCTGTCAGAGCGAACTGATGCACACTGATCTGATGCATAGGTACCAGCAGGGCCACATGCCCTGAGGCAAGTAAGCATATTCAATGTGTGGGACACAGCTTTTAGACTTTGAGGATAATAACTAGGATAGTTGACACTAGAGAGGCTTTTAAATTCTCATATGTGCAATCGGATGTGACATTTTTGGTCTGTACCATGCTTATGAATTAAAACTCTAGTCAACACAGGAGCTTCTCAGAATAACGTGTGCCACCGTTTGTCAGGAGTGTCATTCCACAGTGCCAGCCCCGCACCTCGACACGAACACATGTAGTAAATCCCTACCAGGAGGAGAATAAAATCCTTTCTTCATCAGCCACATTCCTGATATTTTTCATTGCATTTGTGCTGTATTACGTACATCTCTACTGCAATTTTAATCGTAGTCACTTGCTATGTGTGATACTATTTTACACATCAGAGAGGCCTCCTTTTTTATTAAAAGCTTAGGTGTCTGGGAATTACAAAAAATAAAAAAAAAAAAAGATCTCCATTTGAACTATTGACCTTTCTCAAGGCACATGGAATTCAAAAATGATTGGCTTCATGATCTCTCTTTATGAGGCTCCCGGGCAGCAGCTTCTTAGATCCTGACTCTACCACATATGACCATAAGATTTTTCTCTCTGTGGGATGAAGAGCTACATGCTTCAGCATCTCCCAATGTCATTATAGAGACAAACTGCTGGTTACTGCTGTCAGCACACTGGAAGTGAACGGGGTTCTTTTACCATTAATTCTGTGGAGGAAATTGCTTTTGACATATACATTTTTAAGTTGCAAATACTTCCTCATAAACACTTCCATCCTGCATTCTTCAGTGCCAGCGTTCATGTTTGAGGATGACAGAAGCTCAGTGGAATCCTTTCGCAGTGAGATGATTAATCTGCTAGTGGTGTGTAACGCCAGGGAGACACTCCGGGTAGGAGACCAGCGTGAGGCTCTTGCTGTGGTTGGAAAGAAGTCACATGGGCTGGAATTAGACCACTAGCAATGTAAGTATTTGAAGCATTTACATCCTTGACCAACAAGTGTTCTGAGGAAAGAATTTGGGGGAAAATAATATCCTAGTTCTCCGGGCAAAGACATAATGGAAGCAATAGGAACCACTCCACTGTTCAGGGTTTAAATATTGTCATGTGAAAATTGACTCCAGTAACAAGTAGCTAGAATAGCAGAAAGCTAAAATCTCCCTCCCCCTTTACTGATTTGGCCAACATATGAAAGCCTTTGTGAATCAACACCTTATGAGGTTGAATTGGAATCTCATAATGATCAGTTATGTTCAGCCATTGCTCCGAGAACATACATGCCATGTTGGAGTGTCGGTGGTGGATCCAAGGCACAGGTATTTAGCTTTAACATGTTTACTTCAGAATGGGCCTTCCTACTGATTAACTACATCCTGAGTCCAGACTTTTATTCCATCACAGTGAGTTTCCCTCTTTGGGGAAGGACAGTTTTTTACATCGTTTTCTTTTCCTATCAGCGGACATCAGTTGGGGGATACATAAATCCACTAAACAGGTAGTAAGCCTTTGATACTCCCCTTAGAATGCTTTTGATCACTTAAATCTCCTGCCTGCACTCAAAAGCATTTGTGTTTGCCTAATGATAGGTATTGGGGCAGTATTTGTCACTGAAAATGTTCTGTTATGTTTTCTTTCAGACATTATTAGTTTAATTTATATTGGTATATCTGAAAGTAATAATTTTAGTAATTCTCCCAAATAAACATCAGCTAAAAGTGCCTTGGTTTTTTTTCAATACAGAATAGGGATCCCTAAAAGGGATAGTGTCAGAATAGGGAATAGACCTTTTTCTACTTATTGCATACAAGAAAAATTATTGATTTTAGGGAATTAGATTTTCCCTTACATAAAATAACTGGAGAAGCTGGAGGCAGAGAACTGCTGTTACAATAGTCAATCCAGAGTTGCAGTCCAGGTGTTACAGAATTGGACCCATGGGGGGGCCCAGATACTGTTACTGATACAAGCCCCCTCCCCCCGGGGTCTTTCTATACTATGGTTCTTCTTGCCCACTGCCAGGTGTTAGGAATTGTGACTCTCAATGCCAGAGTTTGGTGAAGAGAAAAGGAACTATTTATTCAAAAGTTATACAGGTTTAGAGTAATGGTGGAATGTCGCCGTTAAATCTCAAAGTCCCTTTAAAACACCCACAAACATACACACAGTCCTACCTCCCCTTGCTAAACCAGGCCAGTCAGGGGTACCGCATCTCAGGAAAAGAAATAGAAGTCTGTAGCTCATCTAGACTCCTGGTTCCTCTCAGTAATCCATGCTCAGCTGGGCAGGTCTCCCACAGTCCCCAGCACCATCAGCTGTGTCACCAAGATCTCTAGTTCTTAATCCAAAAACATGTGACACCTCCTCATGGCCCATCATCAAAAGTCCTTTCACACCTTTATACATGGTCTCACACTGTCCCCGACATTGTCTCCGTCCCACATGGTGACCAGTCTTTAGTTTAAGCCCTATCCTGGAACCTCCTCCGTAATCCCATTTCCAGCTCCTCCCACAACCAGCTGGCACAACCTGCCAGCATGCCTGTACTTTTCCAGCCTTTCTTGGCTGCCACAGTTAGTCTGGGTAGGCATGGCCTTGTGGTGTGGACCAAGCCATCTCCAAGCTCTGGGGCAGGTGCTGTAACCAGAGGAAGCTGCCTCCCAGTTACATCATGAATTAAAGTCATGCATATCTTTCTGGCTCCACTCAGGCTGGAACACAAGTCTTCTGTTACTGATATGCAAAATTACTCTCAATCCTTTCAGTTGCTACTTTTCCCAGCCCCCAAGCTAGACTTATGGTGGGTGTTCTGTGGCCTCTTAGCCTACCCCCAATTACACAGGGCTCAGGAACTCCTACTGCCAACATCTAGGCTACTCCACCTGTCTCCTGGCATCAGGTTACCAGATAATGGAATGCTGGGTTCACCAGTGTAACTGCTAGTAAACACGCATATCTCCAAGAACACTCTTGGAAACAGAATACCTCATCTCTGTCTTCCTAAACTAACCTGAGTTTATCAATTGCTGGAACTAAAGTCACATCCAGAACTTTAGTTTAAGGAACTACGGTGTCAGGTTGGAGTCATTAAAGAAACCAGACGGAAGCAGCGAGCCAAGGAGCAGGGTTTATTAGCAGAGAATAAGAGGGGAAAGTGGGGCCAACCTAGGGTGGTTAAGACTCATTTCATTATTCTTAGGGCAGGGTTTTTAAGTACAAAAACCCGTGAAGGGTAACTGGTTGGGGTGTCAGAGTCTGATTGGCTAGAGCTGGTTGCTGGGTGCCATTTCTGCTGACCATTGTTCTCGATACGTCTTGTCAGGCTTAAATTAAAGTTGTGTCTTGGTATGCTGGATAGGCCGACCCCAGACCCCAATCTTAGCCAGGCATCTGTTTGCCCTGGGAGGGTCGGCAGGCAGTTCCCCATGATATAGTTTCCCGCCTGGTGATTTTCCATTCTTCCTAGGCCTGCCTAGGTCTGTCATATAGAATTAAAAGGCTCAAATACAAGAATAGTGAGAAGTGTATGGAATTATTTTAAAGAAAGCATATTCTACCTAAAGAGGGATTAAAATTCAAAAATCTAAAAATGTATACATTTATATGAAAGCTCCCATTTTAATGTTTATATTGAATGGTGTTTAAAAAATAAATCACTAGTTCTGGCTCGAGAAGTTCTGTTTTGCTGCCTATGCTTTACATATGTTTATAATAGGTTATCAGTAACAGATAGAAAAAAATACTTATTACTGATTTTTATTTTCCTGATTAAGAACCTTCATTTGAGGTATGTTTACTGCCAATGTGGATCTGAATGAAAATAGATGTCCTTATCCTCAATTGCTCAATGTGATAACAGTATATATATAATTGTCTTTAAAATTATTGTACTATTTTAGGACTTTGACTTGACATGAGGTTTAAACAAAAATACCTAAGTCTTTATCTACATGAATTTTTTCTTAATTACAAATATATATCACCAACTGTATCCCTATAAAGAGCAACACCTGAAAACTGAGAGAAACTCAGTGAAAGACACCGCAGCATCCGCACTCTAAAAACCATTGTGAAGTGTTCGACCTAACCAACTAAAGCATGTACCGAGATGACCTTTCCATTCGTTCTGGTATCCGAACTGCCTTCAGAGATTATCAGCTGCTGTGTCATGGATTTGCGGCAAAAAATGGGACTTGTGTTGTGAGTGTAATTAGAACCAGTGACCATAAAACATGTGTTTCGAAAGTATATTCCGTTACAGAATTTCTGAAACATTCCACTCCTCTAAGGATTTTATTAATTGAATCTATATGTTTCTGGTCATTTTTAATTACATTTTTTAATAATGACAAATGTAATATCAATCAGTTTTGTTGGAACAGTAAAGCTTTTCAGTCTTATTGGAACAACTGCAATTTTTAGTTTTATGCTGGGACTTGGATCTTGAGCCAAACACGATCTTTTGGTTATCATCTCTATACTCAGCTCACCTACAAAGATTTGAAACAGATATCAGATATTGGATTTTTTTTTAACAGAAAATGTATGCTGACTTGCCTTTTCCGATGTGAGATTGAATTTATTCTTTCCTTCACTTAGATCAGTAAAAGATAAGTAAAGACTTAACATAAACAAAAACATTATTGTAACTCAATACTAATGATTGTAGTAGGATCATTAAATGTTTGAAAAAAGAAATAAAAAATACACACATTAATTTATTTGTCTATTCATGTATGTTCCTTCCTATATCCTATTATGGGCAAAATCTGGGTCATGTTGTGGGCAAGGCCTTCCATGTGGTTAAATAACTACCTAGTTTAATGTCCAAATTGGGACATTTTTGTGAATGAAATGGGGTTCTGTTTATAATTATACAAGATAACAGATGTGAACTAAATTTATTTCCAGCAAACTTGGATATAAGTATCCCTACACACTGTTCATGTTACAGTAATAAAAAGATCTGTCCTTCCTTCAAAGCAGACCTAACAGTTGGCCTATTTGTACCTACTATACATGATAGAGGTACCCCTTTGTGTCTTTTTCTTGAATGGATTTTTCAACTGTTAAAAATGAAAATACCACTAGCACCCTGGCTGAGTGGCTCAGTTGGTTGGAGAGTCGTAGCATGCACCAAAATATTGCAGGTTCGATTCCTGGTCAGAGCACATATCAAGGTTTTGAATTTGGTCCCCAGTGGGAGTCTGTATGGGAGGCAACCAATCAAGCTCTCTCTCTCTACAAATTACCTGTTATTCATAAAGAGAAATATTTGGTCCAAACAGTTTTTTCAAGATTATGCTTGACATAAGAAGCAATATTGGCCTACAAGTTATATCCATTTTTATTGTTTTACACTAAAAATTTAGATAGCATAATAAAATTGTGAAATATTTTCTGCATCCTTAAGAATTCTTGTTTATTTTATCTAAATAGAGTTAATGTCTGCTTCCCAGGTACTCAGATACTCTCTGCGCAAATGCACGTAAAAAAGTGTCCTGTAGTTTTACAGTCAGAAACACAACCGGATTAGACTGTGAACTTACTGAGGGCAGGGGCTGTCTTAATTTTTCTCTCTTGACTACCCCTTAGCAGTGTAGTGCATGCTAAATACTCAATAACGCATTTTTGAACTTTAAGCTTTTAAAACGTATCTTGAAGTTCACAGGGAGATTGTAAAGATTGTCAAGGAAGTTTCTGTGCACCTTCCACTCATTTGACTTTTCCTAATGTTAACATAATTCTGTATATACCATGGTGCTTTGGTCAGTACTAAACCACTAACCTTGGTAAT
>VMDR010037210.1:0-10290 GCA_007922815.1 Macrotus californicus | reverse complement strand
TCAGGTGCCATACTTCTGAATGGCACAAAAAGGAAAACATTAAATAATTCATATATGACATTGAGCTGAAGGACTTCTATAAGATTTACAGTTCTAAATAAGACACATAGGAACCACAATTTTATTTGAAAATTTTGTACACATAATCTTAGAACAAAATTATTCTTCCTGTGTTATGAGAATATTTTCTGAAACATAAAGGGTAGACCTTGCCTTTTACTCAAACTTGATCTACAACTTTTCAGAAACACGGGAAAATACACTAAAGACCTCATGAATATGCACTGCAGTTTCTATAAGAATGAAAACATCTTGAGTACAACTAAATAACTCAAATGTTAACCTTTTATGCAGACAGACAGATATATATATGGAAACTAGGCACAAAAAATATAGAAAACAGAATTTTCATGTCAATGAAATTATTTTGCGATTCTGTAAATATTGTAAATCTACTACTACTTGTGGATTATACCCTTTGTGTCTTATAAACACAATAGGTACAGGAACACACATAATGATAAAAAAAAGTTAAAGCTAGTGTTAGTTTTTTGTTTTTAAATATTTCTGGGTCTCAATGGTGGAGAGCTGTATCTTAGAAATTTAACTGAATTGAACATACATTAATATGATTCTTGTAAACTCTTGAAAATAGAAAAAGTGATAATGTAGAGTTAGTCTGTGACGTGTGTGGAATATAACAAAAATTTACAGAAGGAGATCTGATTAATTAAATCCTCCACCTCTAAAGCCGATAATCTCTAGGAAATGAACAGAGGGCCTTCATTTTCCAAAGGAAAGAGAAACTAACAAGAAGAGGGGAGTTTCCAGATGAAATGTGATGATTTGGGCACATCTCTTAATAATTCCCTGCTGGACCCTCGTTAATGATGAAGGGGAGCTCTTAACTACATAGTGAATGAACAGCAGGTGACTGAGGCACATGGAAGGACATGTCATCACTCCTGTGACATTACTGGCAAAAATACATACATAAATCATTATGTGAAAATGGTCATAAATAAACATTAATTTTTGCAAATGTCAATGCATATGTACCTTCCATGTTTTCTACACAGACACTGTAGTGCATTTAAAGACAAGAGCCCTGGCTGGTGTGGCTCAGTGGACTGAGCGCTGGCCTGCGAACTGAAAGTTCGCTGGTTCGCTTCCCAGTCAGGGCACGTGCCTGGGTTCAGGGCCAGGTCCCCAGTTGGGGGCGTGTGAGAAGGCAACTGATCCATGTATTTGTCACACACTGATGTTTCTTTCCCTCTCCTCCCTCTCTCCTCCTCTCTCTATAAAGAAATAAATAAGTAAGTAAGTAAGTAAATAAACAGACATTGGTGCCTTCCCAGGTTGATCTGTCACATAGGGGATGTGTTCAGTAGTTGGTCATTAATTTGGAATGGGAATTTCTGTCTTTGGGGAAACTGGATAAAGAGAATGCAGAAAAGCCTATGGTATAATGGACAGAAGTACATAAACTGCTGACCTGGATAATCATTAAGAAAAAAATAAGTAGATAAAAACAACCTCACTAGGCAAGGACATTAGAAGGAGAGAAATAAAGGTTGCTTGTTCTTAATCCACTGACAGGAGGAAAAGCAAACATAGTCACTGACCCAGGACACATTGTTTACTTGAGAAGCAGCCATGTCCTCCTGGTCCTGCTCCTGCTGTGGGCTCTTTTCTCCTGGGATGATATGCTCAGGAGTCACATCTGCATTCTCAGGATGTACCTTCAAAGGCCTCAGCACAGCACCTTATTCTTCTTCCACCACACTCACAGGCAGAAGAACCTGGAAATGATGAAAAGGCTACTCTCTCCTGTTCTTTGTCACAGGAGAGTCAGGAACAAAGAGCTCCTCCTACACGGAGACCACACTCTGAGTTTTTCCTTCCTTTCAAGTGCTCTCTCCTCCCACAGATGTCTAAAACCTCCTACAGTAATGACAACATGTGTTGCGCTCCTGAACCCCAAACCCAGCAGAGCATCCTGTTACCTTCCCTGACTAAAGATTGCTGTTCATGCTTACAAATGTATCTGGGCATGCCTTTTTCTTCCCCTTTTCTTTCCCTCACACGCTATAGAAAACATTTATCTTTCTTTCTCCTAAGCTCCAAGGGTCCTTCTTATGACTCCATGTCTTGTTCCCTGACCCCACTTCTTCTATGTGTGACTAAGTTAAAAAATTTTTATGAAAAATAAAATGCATGCCATGTCCTGGTGACTCAGTTGGTTCCAGTATCTTCCTATACACAGAAAAGGTTGTGGGTTGATTCCAGATCAGAGTAGTTACCTAGGCTGCAGCTTCAACCCCTATTCCCGGAGCATGTACAAGGGCCCCCTGATGTTTCTCTTTCACATCAGTGTTTCTCTCTTTCTCTCTCTCTCATCAGTAAGCATATCCTTGGAGGGGGATTTTTTTTTTTAATGCACCCCACAGCATTCCTGCTAATCCCTGAACACACCTTAGCATCTCCTGAAGCACTTCATTGAACAATGATGCTCCATCCAGAGAAGTTGTCCAACTCTGTGGAGGATGACATACCCCATGGCATTTGTCAGAACTTCTCAGGTGACTTAACAGGACTCTGAAGGGAAACAGTGTAGCTTTAAAAAGCATGCAGACCCAAAGGGAATGAGGCTCTGCTCTAAGTTATATTATAATGCAATGCAGCCCATGAAGTGGCGTCTTTATTTAGTTCCCTCCTGGTACCTTGGTTTCTCCACCAGGGCTGTTTTCTGTACACTGGGCCACACACATCACACCCACCACACCTCAGACCTCTGGGTACTGTGGGGAATTTAGGCAGCAACTTCTAAAATGACAGGCTCCAAGGGAAAAAATTTTTTCTTATTATCCAGGAACAAACAAATAATTACATTAAAAGCATAAAATTAAAAATGAAAGTTTTGATACTGAAACCTTTAAAAAATATTAGCTGTGAAACAGGTTCCATCAAATTTCACACCAATAGATGGGCTTTCTGGGAACCATGTTTCAGGTCAATTCAGTCCTTCCTTCAATATTTTCAGAGAATGGACAAGAGGGACTTCAGGGAAACAGCTCCTTTGTATCTCACAGTCACTAATTCAACAAGTAACATAAATGCAAGAAAAAGCTGAACATTAGATGAACTCATAAAAATAGGTTCTGACTGTTAAGATTACAGACATCCTTACCAAAGTACACAGTGAAATAGCCTGATATTGACTAAGTACCAATGAATGTTCCAACATATTATAAACAGTACAAAGAATGCAGGGCTCAGATTTTAAACTAGGCACAATATATTTAAAAGAAAAACCATTGCGGAATTTTCTTTAAATGACTTCTATGGTCAAAGTTTAAAAAATGTTGAGACTACCTCATATTTAGAAAAGAATGTTAAGTGCTGGCTAAGAGATATCACCAATGCTTATTTCAGAAGTGAATGACTACCTGCACAAAAGCAGATATTTAACAGACTACAGTTTATCTCAATGTGTTTTCAAAAAATAAATTCAATGTGAGATGTAAAAGGAAAAGCATAAATCCACTGTGCAGAAAGACAGGTCTCTGACCTCCAAGTGAATGAAGGTTGCAATTGGAAGCAAGCAATTCTAAAACTCACAAGCTTTATAAGCTGGAAATTTGTAATTCCTCATTCAAATCTGTTTAACTGAAACAACTCAGCAAATGTTAAAGTAAATAGATTATAAAGCCACAACCCACAAATCATGACATAATCCTCCGCATCCCCTCAACTCACCATTCATCGTATCTGGGTTCCCCTTCTTCCTGCTACTCTGTATTTCTGCGTATGGATCTGTTTCTGTCTCTTCCCTGTTTCTCTGCCCTGTTGTCCTTTCCTGTGTGTCCTCGACCCCGTCCCCTGCTCTTTCTCCCGTTTTCTGTATTCCTCTACCTACATTTGTTCCCTCAAACTGCTCTTTCAAACCTATTTCACCTCCACTTGCTCTTCCTCCCTGATATTTGATTGCTCCCATGTCCATATACGTCTGCGTACCTGCCCAAGCCTGTGTCATATCTGCTGCCCCTTTTAGTCTTTCCTGTCTCCTGCGCCGGCAGACTCGGTGCTGTTTCTCACTCTGATCCGTCCCCCCAAACCCCCTTTCCGTCGTCCCTGCTCTCGCTCCCCCTCGACTCTCCTCAGAACCACTCCCTCCGTCTGAAGCTCCTCGCCCTTTGCTGCCCCCACGTCTGCTCTCAGGCCCCTCTCCCGGTCAGCTCCTCCCCTCTGTGAGGTTCTCCTGTCTCCTCGGCATTTCTCGCGTCTTCCTCCTCTGGCTACTTTCCCCAGTTACCCTCTCACACCGACGTCACTGCCCCGTCCCTCCGTTACCGTCTCTTGGGGCCCCTCACCGACCTTTTCTCCCCCTCACGTGTCCATCTCTCTCATCCCGCCTCCGGATCCCTCGTTCCGCCGATTTCCCTGCCAACCCTTCGCCCTCACCGCTTCCTCAAATCCCCTCCCCGTGTGGAGCAGGTCACTTCCTCTGGGGACACCGTGTTCTCCCGCCCTAAGTCCCACCCCACACAAAGTGTGCTCTTCTTGGGATTCGGGTCTCTATTAAATTGGGAGTACGATCTGCAGATCCCCCGGCCACAGCGAAATCCGGGCTCCAGGGGCCGAGAGTGCGAGGCGGGGGAAGGGGCGCACAGGCTTTAAGGGCGTGGGGTGGGAGCGCTGTCCAGGGAAGGGCTTTCGGCAGGAAAACCACGAGGCAGGCGGTGTCCAGCGACCCGAAGGCTGAAGGACCACGGGCCGGAAGGCCCCAAGTTTCCCAGAAACGGACGCGGAGCGTCTCACAGGACGTCAGACTCACCGCTGTAGGAGGCTCGGCAGCGGGGATTCAACGTCTATAGCACCTTTCAGGCTTCACGGGCGCAGGAAGGAGGACTGACAAAAATCAAATTTCAACCGGAAAAACCGAAACTTGCAAGGACCCAGGGAACAGTTCCATTCCCAGCGGCTTTCGCGTCAGGAAGCTACTGCGCATGCTCCTCAGGTCAGCAGATGGGCGGAGTCAGAGTTTGTGCTCAGCGCCTCCTCAGTGAGGGCGGGTGAGGGAGGAGGGAGGGGCGAGGAGGGGAGGTGTGCGGAGGTTTGGAAAGGGCCAGTCCCTGCGGAGGTGAGGAGTCCGGGGACAGGGCAGTCCCAGTGGTGTGTCCTGGGCTCCATTCCGGCTAGCTCACCTTGGTCGAAGCCTTCCTCGTTCATTGCTTTTCCTTTATTCGCATAATTATTGCTAAAATTTGTAACGTTTCTTTTCAAAATTAATGTTTTGTTGACCCTCCAATGATTACATTTTGCCTAAGATCTTTGCCACCCCTTGCCACCTTTCCCCTGGACTGTAACCTTCCTGGGTCTATAAAATGGGTCTAGGGACTGAGTCTGAACACAGTGCTAGGGACAGGAGGTTAGGCCTGACAAATGGCCAGGCCTGTGCAGTGACAATTAGGGAGTGAATGAGTGCCCTGTGTGGACCTGCTGGGGAGTGGCCTGAATTTCCAGAAGCTCTGCTTTCAAAATTTCCTTTTCAGATTTAAAAATGCTGCCATTGAAATCAGAAAAGTTGGCATTCATTCTGCCCCTCATCACAGGTACCAAGATGTAGAGATAGGGATTGAAATTTTATGGAGGTTTTATGCAGATGGCCTGAGATCTGAGAAGATGGTGGGTTATGTACCCTAACAGACCTTCTTATATTTCATTTTAAACCAGCCTTTCTTATAAGGAGAAAATGTGGGTAGGGGTTTGAAACTGGGGGCAGGAGGGTGGGGAATATAGATAAAAGGTTTGGGCTTAATGCAAAAGGCTAATCAGATAAAAACTGCAGTCCAGCCCTGGCTGGTGTGGCTCAGTGCATTGAATGCTGGCCTGCGAACCAAAGGGTTGCGGGTTCGATTCCCAGTCAGG
Source organism: Macrotus californicus (assembly GCA_007922815.1). Lineage (NCBI taxonomy): Eukaryota > Metazoa > Chordata > Mammalia > Chiroptera > Phyllostomidae > Macrotus > Macrotus californicus. The sequence goes on along the minus strand of VMDR010037210.1, from coordinate 4,359 downwards.
GCACGTGCCTGGGTTGCAGGCCAGGTCAGGTCCCCGGTGGGGGGGTGTGTGAGAGGCAACCACACATTGATGTCTCTCTTCTTCTTTCTCTCCCTCCCTTCCCCTCTGTCTAAAATAAATAAAATCTTTAAAAAAAAAGTTATACAGACTTAAGAGTAATGTCTTGATGTCTTCATTAAAATCCCAAAGTCCCTTAAAACACCCACAAACACACACAGTCCTTCCTTCCCCCCTTTGCCCAGTTGAGGGTACTGTACCTCAGGAAAACAAACAGAAGTCCATGGCTCAGGGAGTCCCTGGTTCTTCCCATTAATCCAGGCTCAGCTGGCAGGCCTCCCACAGTTCCCAGCACCATCAGCTGTGTTGTCGGGATCTCCAGTTCTTAATCCCAACCCACGAGGCTGCTTCTCCTGGCCAAACAGCAAGAGTCCTTTCACCCCTTTCCTTCCTGCAGCGTCTCTCCTGCATTCTTCCAAATTGCTGAGAGAGAACTCTGCATCGCTGCTACATATTGCTTTCTGGCTTCCTAAGCTGCATGGCAAAGGGAGCTCCAAAGCCATGTGTTTCCAAATCTTGCCAAAGCTGCGTGGTTTTCCCTTGCCAAAGCCCCATGGTTCCCCTATTGCAAGGCAGCTGTGCCTGGGGTTTAAAATCCCAGCACCAGTCTCCCTCTGTATCCCCATTTCTGACTCCTCCCACAATTGGCTACACCAGCCAGCATTCCCATATTTTTCCAGCTTTCTGGGCTGCCATAATAAGTCTAGGCAGGCTTGGTCCTGTGGTGTAGGGCCAATCCTCTACAAGCTCCGTAACCAGGGGGAGTTGCCTCCCAGTTACATCCTGCATGGAAGTCACTCCATCTGCGTGGCTCAAAGCATAGCCACAGCTATTTAACATAACCACGAAACCAGTTAAAAGTTATAGATACATTAAATGACCATTGCTGAGGTTATTTGCAAAACTTGCTGTGCAAAACAACTGTCAATGGCCCTGCTCCATGTGTCCCATGTCCCAGTTCAGACTTGTGGGGATGAAGACATCCTATATTTTTAATATTTCCTGGACACGCTGAGTTCTGGACCCCATCAAAATCCCTCTTTGGGGGGGCCCCCTGGCTGCACCCTGTTACAACTCCACACAACATGGAGAGCCCAGGCTTCTGGGAAGGTAGAGAAAATATATCACACCTTGAAGCAAAATGTAGCCAACCTGGGTCAAGAAACTCATCTCCATTGAGATCAAGTTTTACCTATTGAGCTGTAATTAATGACCTTGTTTGTATTGGACACCTCTGCCCACAGATTTGCTACATTCCTTTCAGCCTGGAGGTAAGGTTCTGTTGACGAGAGAGCCCTGGCTCTTCTTGCTGAGGCACGTAAAGAATTACAGATCAGCACATCTATTAGTGTGTAATCAGTTTATTAGTGATCCGTTCCCATGGAAGAGAACAGGACTGGGTAGAGTAGGGGGTGAAAGGCAAAGTTTCAGGGCAAAGCAGGGAGGCAAAAGTAAGAGTGGCTGAAGACCAAGGTGGCAAGCCCCCAGGCAGCCTGAGGATGGGTGGCCAGAGACCCAGTGGCCCAGGAGCCAAGAGCACCAAGAGTGCCCCGAGCCCCTGAGACAGAGAGAGAGAGAGAGAGAGAGTGTTCTTTGTTCTGAGGATTTATATAGTTGGTGGGACAGGAGAAAAAAAAGTTACATATTGATTCACAGATAAATGTGGTGCCAGCTTTCCTGGGGGAATATGACTACCCAAACTTAGGTTTGTGGGGGGGTCTGTTAGCCTGAATCCTTATCTTGCTCCAGACTCCATTTGTTCATTTTGTTGTAAAACAAATACGTGACAAGAGGCAGTTAATTAAAATTGGGGCACTTTCTATAGTTACTTATGGGCTCTTTTCTGTAAGCATCAGGGACACCCTTGTAAAACAGATCGTGACCAGAGGTAGACAATTAACCAAAGTTGTTTTATGAGCCTCTTCTTTGGGCACCATGGACCCTCTCCCACATTCCAGGCCTTGGGATGAAAGCACAGTTTCAAGGCTTGCTTTCGTAGATAGTGGAAATGGTATATAGAATTTGAAGGACTTCCCTTCTTTCTTGCTAACACAGTGTTTCTTGTGATATTGGAACCCCTGGCAACATTATCAGACCAGGCTCAGGACTGCTGAGTTAGCGTGTGAGACATGTCTCTTTCCTCCTCCTTGCCTCAGTTTACTGTTTAATCTACGTTGGTAAAAGGTATTGCCTGGCAACCAGGATGCTCGACGCTTGCCAGCGACAGTATTGCAGTCTCAGAGTTCTTCCTATTCTGTCTCCTGCCTCAAAGGGTCACCAAAATATTAATTTTGTAACAGAATCTTACAAATATTAGGAACAATTATGTGGGTAATTAAAAGGAATGACTAAGGAACGTCTATAACCAGGGAGACAGGTGGAGTGGAGCCCAGGCCACGCCCCTGCATTCGCCCCTCCCCTATATTGCTCGTCCCTTTACAGGCCTCAGGCTTTTCAAGCCCGAGCCTGCCCCGCCCCTCCCCGCCCTCGCCCCGCTCTTCCTCGCCCTCGCCCCGCCCCTCCCCGCCCTCGTTTCCAAGGCACTCCGCTGCGGCTCTGCCCCGCCCATCCACGTGAGGAGTTAGGAGCCTGCGCAGTCTCTTACAGACGCGACCACCTAGAGAAACAAAGGTCCCTCCGTTGCTCTCATTTGCGTTTTCCCGATTGAAGGTTGATTTTCCAAGGCCTCGTTCCTGAGGAAGGAGACGCTGAGGATCATCGCAGAGGTTGAAATCCCTGCCAGAGACTCCTACAGCGGTGAGTTCAAGGGCCGTGGACCCTCCGCGTTTGTTTGTGCCCCTCCCCGCGTCTTATCGCTTTTGGCTGATTGCACCCTGACTTGGGGTGGGGGGGAGGAGGGATCTGCGGTTCTTCCCGCCTGAGACCTTACCTCTCCCCCTTAATTGAGAGGCCCAAATTCCAAGAAGAGCACCCTTTACATGAGCTGGGACTTAGGTGGGGAAATCACGATGAGAGGTGATGACGAAGGGGCGGAAGGAAAGCAGCGGAACGAGGCTGTGAGGGGATCCGGAGGCGGAATGGGAGAGACGGACACCGGAGGGGGAGAGAAGGTCGGTGAGGGACCGTAAGAGACGGGAACGCAGGGGATGTGGGAGGGACGGGACAGCGACGTCGGTGTGAAAGGGTAAATGGGGAAAGTAGCTGGAAGAGGAAGACAGGGTAGAAATGCCGAGGAGACTGGAGAGCCCCATAGAGACGAGGGGAGCTGACAGGGAGAGGGGCCAGTGAGCAGACGGAGGCAGCAAAGGGCGAGGCCCTTCAGACGGAGGGAGTGGTTCTGAGGAGAGTCGAGGGGGAGAGAACAGGGACCGAAAGTGGGTTTGGGGAGACAGATCAGAGGGAGAAACAGCACTGAAGTCAGCCCTCTGGGGGGTGACAGGGAAGACTAACAAGGGCCGCAGAGGGGACATAGGCTTGGCAGGGGTGGGGTGGGGTGGGATGGAGGGCCAGAGATGAGTATGGAGATGGGAGCAATCAGAAAGATCAGGGAGAAAGAGCAAGTGATGGTGAAAGAGGTTTCAGTTGTTTCATGGAACAGGTGTAGGGGCAGAAATAGACAAAGGAGAAAAAGCAGGGAAGGGGGAACCCAGGAAAGGACAAAAGTGAAGGAGAAGGAGGGAAGAGACAGAAGCAGATCCAGGTACAGAAATACAGTGTAGCAGGGACAAGGTGAACCTGGATGTAGATGATTAAATTGTGAGATATCAGCTTATGCTTTTATGATCTATTAATATTTAACATTTGCTGAATTGTTTCCCTTAAGAGCCTTTGAATTAGAATTACAAATCTCCAATTAAGAAGGACAGTGAGTTTTACAATGAATTGCTTGCATGTTGCAGCCCGTATTCAATCAGAGGTCTGAGACTTGTCTGCCAGTAATGGATGGCTCCCTTTCCCATCCTGGAATGGCAACAGGGAGATGACCTGGGATGTGAAGTAACTGAGTCTATTACCACATGATGCTTTTTCCAGGAATATTAAAACCGTTGGTTCTTTTTCTCTCTCTCTCTCCATTGTACTTGCTTTTTTTCTTCTAACGCTTACATTGAATTTATTTATTTTTATTTATTTTTAGAGGAGGGGGAGGGAGAAAGAGAGAGAGAAACATCGATGTGCTACAGAAACATCCATAGGTTGCCACTACTACTCCCCCAACAGGGGACCTGGCCTGCAACCTAGGCATGTGCCCTGACTGGGAATCCAACTTTTTTTCTTTTTTTTTAAATATATTTTATTGATTATACTATTACAGTTGTCCCATCTCCTCCCCCTCCCCCCCCC